>CALSCQ010000236.1:0-19277 GCA_943704525.1 Pigoraptor vietnamica
AACCCACTACTTTACTCGGGACGAAAAAAAAAAAAAAGCCCACTCCATTAAATTTAATATTTAACAAACTGTGTCGCCCGCAACTCAAACGCAACAACAGCAGCCGCAAGTGAGAAGTCACGGAATGCCGACGTCGCTCAGCGCCCACCGGCGCGGGACTGCACGGCGGCGAGCAGAGCATTAGCCGACGCACCGCCGCCAGCTGAGCGATCCACGAGTAGGCGCGACAGGTGGGGAGACTGTTCGCACACGCGCTCCACAGCAGACAGCAGCGCCGTGCGCACACGGCGGTCGTCGGATGTCGTCAGGGCATGGGCAAGCGCGGCCTGGCCGTCTTCGCCCAAAATTTCGCCATGCATCTCCGCGTGTGTGTTTGCAACATGGAGGACAACATCCGCGCACGCACGAGCGAGCACCGCGGCGTCCTCAAAGGCCGCGTTGGAAGCCGTGTCTGGCCGCGCGCCCGGCTGTGCGCCAGACTGTGAGCCGGGCCGCGCACCAGGCCGAGGCACACACACAGCGAGCACTTCAAGCGCACGCGGGAGTGCTACAGCCGCCAGCTCACGCGACGCGGAGATGCCCGCGTGCGCAGCGTCCGGACTGGTCGACGCCACCGCCATCGCAGCGCCGAGGAGTTCCGGAGCAAGGAGGAGAAGGTCCCGCAGCGATTCGCCGCTGCCTGCGTGACCCGGCGCTGGGTGGAGTGCGATTGACCGGCCGTCCGAGCTGACGCGTGCGATGGCCCCGAGTGCGCGGGCAAGGCCGCCGAGTGCGCCGGAATCGACCACGGCCCGCCTGTCGACGTCTTCCGGCGGCGCGCCGAGGAGTGTGCGCAGGAGGCCGACAACGGCGACGCCTGCATCCGGCTCCGCCATGCGTGCGGCGATCAGCGGGACGAGACCTATTCGCTGGAAAATGGAGATATAGGCGGGCGCGCGGAGGACCACACTGTGCAGCAGGCGCAGCGCGATCGACGGGATGGGGTCGACGTCCCCAAGCAGCGCGGGCACGCGCACGAGAATGTCCTTGACGAGCGTGTTGTTGAGCAGCCGCGTGGATGCCTTCACGGGCGCAACCTCCGACGCAGGGTCGAAGAGGGCCGGTTGGTGCGTGTAGGTGGCCACCACGCACGCAATCAGGCGCGCGGCCTGTATGCGCACGGGTTCCGACGGGCAGTCGAGCACCTCGGCGAGCGCCGGAAGGACGCGCTGCACCAGCGCAGAGTAGTGCCCTAGCAGAACGGCCGTGTGCTGGCAGACAGCCTCCGCAATCGCCAGTGTATGCTCGGCGCAGTCCGTCCACGCCGACTGGCCCACCGGCGCCATGCGGTCCGTCGGCGTCGCGAGCTGTGCGACGAGCGTGAGCAGCGCCTGGAGATCCTCGAGCAGAAGGCCGTCCACCATGCGCGCACGCAGCGCAGCGCTTGCCATCAGGTGCACGACCACGGGAAAATGCCGCAACGCCAGGCGCAACGATTTCGCCTGCGCCACGGTTGCGTACTTGCGCTCCGCAAGTGCGGAGAGGCCCGTGCGAACGGCGTCCAAAATGGTGGGCGCGGTGCGCGCCAGCGTCCGCAGGAGAAATTCAAGACAACGCGCGGCGTAAGGGTCTGTCACGGCCACCGACGGCGACGGCGGCACTACAGCGTTGAACGAGCCGTCCGGGCCGGCGGCGTCGTCGCGCGCGGGTGTGCGTGGTCCGTGCGCGGACGCGGGTCGCTGTCCGAGCGAGCGCGCGTCCTTATCGACGAGGGGAATCAGGCGGTCGCCGCAGAGCAGCAGGAGGGCGTCCTTGCTGTGCCGCGCCATCTGCCCAGCCGCCAGCATGGCCTTGCCGCGCAGCACCTCGTTCGCGCCGGCCGTGCTCAGCACAGAGAGAACGCCCTTGGCAATCGCATGGTCCTCGAGCAGCAAGTTCTGCGCACGCCGAAGGGAGCCACCGTCGCCAGAGTCCCTCAACAGCACGTTGAGGATGTTCAAAAACGCCTGCCGCACGCGAGCGCCCCCGTCCGCAAGGCCGGTCGCAATCGCGCGTGTGCCAACCTTGTCCACGAGGTGCTGTCCGATGCCCACGGAGAACCGGACGAGGCGCGAGAGGGCCGACGCTGACGCAGCGCGCACCTCGCCGTTCTTCGTCGACGAGAAGGCCTTCCACAGTGCGAGCGCCGTTTCGCCAGTGCACACCCGGCGCATGTGCTCCCCGGGCACAGCCGCCACGTTCGCGACCGTCCGCAGGGCGGCGAGCTGAAGGGACTCGTCGTCAGGGTCGCTCACGCGCCGCAGAATGGCGCTGATTGCCGATGCAGGTATTTCCGGAGGTTCGACGGGCGCCTCGTCGTCCGCTCCCACGGTGCACGTGACCACCGACGCGCAGTAGAACAGCAGCTCGCCCAGTGCGGCGAGCGCCTGCCGCAGCAGGTCCTTTGGCGTCGCGGCGGACCGCACGACGTCCCCGAGGCACGCAAACGCATCCGGGGCATCGAAGCCGTCGCCAATACGCGTCGCGTGGCGGAAGCACAGCGCGAGAACGCGGCACGCACGGGTGCGCAGCTCCACCGACCCCGCTGCCGCGCCTTGCGAGGGCCTGAGGCGGGCGACGAGTGCACGTGCCACCGTGTTTGCAAGCACGTTGGCGGACTCTTCCGTCCCCGCGAGCCGCTCAAGATAGGCAAGGCACGCAAGGGCGGCGCGCGGCTGGGACGAGTCGATGGCCCGCACAATTTCCGAAAGATGAGCATACACTTTGTCGGGAGCTTCGTGCGACAGCTGCGATCAACAACAGCAAGCGACATGCATCAGCACAGGAATGGCAACGGGGCGGAAATGACGGAAGAACAGCCGCAGCTGAGAAGAGAAGAACCGCACTCTCTACAATAGAGCAGCCGCTCAACATCCCAACGTGCAGCACGTACCTTCGATGGCGTGTAGGGCTTCACAGGCATCAGACGCTCCAATTTGGCTGGTGGCGTCCCTCCGCCCACTGCGCTCGCAATCTCGTCCACGGCAGAGTCGGACGCGTGGAAGATGAGGTCGGGCGCCGCGCTCGGCGTCCGCGCAAGCACAACCGTCGCTCGCGCCATGTCCCCGGGCGTGCCCAGCCGCGCGCTGACATCGTTGTTCCACGCGACAATCTTGCGCGACGACGGCGACTCCTCGGCAAACCGCTCCCCACGCGGCACCATGTGCGATTCACCCTCTTCAACTTCGCCCTCCTCCTCCGCCTCCTCGTCGCCCCCATCGCCCCCATGCGCAGAGGCCTGTGCGCTCTCGCGAGTAAACGGCCTGTCGCCGCGTTCGTCGTCGTCAGAGCCGGCGTTCGAACCCCCCGCGGCCGCCGCAAACTCGCTCGCCGTCGCCGAGGGAGGCGCCCGACCCACCGCACCGAGCGAATCCGCCATGCGCTCAAAGTGGTGGTCCACAATCGCCGTGTCCAGTGCTTCGAGTGGCGCCGGCCACACCGCACTCGCGCGAATTCCCGCCCAATTTGCGCGTGCAGCTGCCGACTGGGAGGAAAGAAAAGCAGAGTCAGACCTCGCGCACATGCGCACTCGGCAGCAAAGGGGCAGCAAAACGCAACCAATTGCCGACCTTTTCGATCAGAGACGCGACGAGTGTGCGAAGAGGTGGCTTGAAGATCGCCGCGGGATAATCGGCCTGTCCACTCGCAATTCTGCGCGCAATACATCGCAAGTCCCACTCAGCGTGAAATTATCAGACAACGCAGCGAAAAGGCACACGCTAACTTTCAAGAGAGAATCTTGAAAACCACGGCAGTTCTTCTGGAGCGAAGGGCGGCGCAATACCGACGCCAGGCACGAGACCAACGGTGCAATGCACGAACGGGCGCGAGTGAGGCTCTCACTTTGCTCTCAGCTCGGGAAGGGATTCCGATACGAAGGGCGGCGCACCCGCAGCCATTTCGTACAAGACGCATCCGAGCGCCCACATGTCGCTCGCGCGCGAGTGCGTGGGAGGGGCGTCCTGCCTGCACAGCTCCGGCGCAAGGTAGCAGGGCGACCCGCACGCACGCGACGGCGCAGAGTCGCTGCGGACGTCCGACGCAATGCCGAAATCGGAGAGGAGCAAGCGACCGCTCTGCCCATCCACCTGCGGACAGGCGCAGGACCGCCTGTTACAACATCTCACAGAGCCTTGTTGTTACGGCAAATCGGACGCAGCGACGCACCAGGATGTTGGAGGGCTTGAGGTCGCGGAGGAGAACGCCCATGCTGTGGACGTACTGCAGTCCGGACGCAATGTCACGCCCAAAAGAGCGCACGGTGGCCTCGGGGAGTCGCTCATCCTGCACACGCAATGGGCGTGGTGTGAGCGAGCGCGTGTGAAGGGGCACACATTGAGCGACGGCGCAACTCGCACGCGGCAAACGCCGATGAAGTCAAAATACAGCAAGACCGGGGACGCACCTGCGCAATGACGGTGGCGAGGTCACCGCCGGAGCAGAACTCGACCACCTTCCAGAGGTGGTTGGTGGTCACGTGGTACTCGTAGTAGCGTATCACATTCGGGTGGCTCAGCGTGCGAAGGACGGCCGCCTCGTTCTCTGCGCGCGCGCGGCGGGCCTTGTCCATGCTGCAGATGGCGACATACTCGATGGATCCCTGTGGAGAGCACGGGCGCCGTTAGCCGATAGTCGCTCGAGTGTGTGTAATTAAGTATGACGTATGCGGAATGTCTGTCGGCCGTGTGCACGAATGCATGTGTTGCGACTTGTGGGAGCGTACGTGCAGTATGCGCGCGAGAAGTAGAAGGCTGTGCGTGCGTGCGTGCGAATGTGCGAGACATGCACCTGTGCGAGATGGATGCGTGTGCCGTGTTCCTGCGTGCGTTTGTGGTTGTGTAGAGTGCGTGGTGTGCATGTATGCGAGCATGCATGAACGCGCCCGCTACCTTCTTGCGCCCTTTGTACACGGCAGACGCACTTCCACGCCCAATCTCGCCATACTGTATGTACCGATCCATTGTGCCTGGGTGCGTGTCGACTCGCTGTCGCAACCCGAGGCTAAGTGCCACTGGCGGCGGTTCTTGCGTGCATCATTCCCCAGGACTCCACGACAGCCTCCCACCCTCCCACAGAGACTGCTTTCACTCTCCAGGCACTGCAACACACTCTCGAGAAGAACAACACTCGTCCACTCGGTAGGAATGTGATGCCCACTTGTCACGTGACCAATTTTGGCGCCAGTTTGAATTTGGCCCGCATTCGCCGCTTCGTGCCACTCCATAACAACATCTCGCCCTCAGAACTGTTACCGGTCCCACTAGCGCACGCGCGGCACAGGGGTCGCCCAGCGCGCAGCATGTCGCACTGAACCACCCCCTTCCATCGAGACTCTGTGGCGTGCGCGTTGTCGCAATGGTACGTGCGGATGATGTGAAAGTGCTTGGTTTGTAGCTGAGAAAGTGCTTTTTGTGTCTTATGCGAATCTTCGCAGCCTTCCGTTTCGGCTCAGCAGCTATGGCTGTCGAGAGACACGCCTCAGCCGCAAGCACACCTCTCAGCACCTCCACCTCTTGTTCTCGAGGTATGGGCGTGTGTGTGCGTTGTGCGTGTGTGTTTGGTGTGTGCGTGTTGTGCGTGTGTGTTTGGTGTGTGCGTGTTGTGCGTGTGTGTTTGTGTGTTTGTGTACGTGTCTGCGTGGATGTGGAGCTTACGGTTTTCTCTTGTCTCTCGCACGTTTTTTGTGGTTTCGTTTGTGAATGCATGCTGCAAATTGGGAGTAAGTACATCTTCTTGTTTGCGCATAATACGAGTGAGGCAGGGCAGGGCGTCTTTCTCGCATTTCGTTTTGGGTGTGTAACTGTACGCATCTCCGCACAGCACTCTGCGCCGAACGAGCGCGTTGCAGCCGCCCTTCGCCTTGCCCAGCACGACGTGCGCAAGGGCACTGCGCGGCAGTACCTCGCCATGCCCAGCGGTCCCTTTGCACCGGCGCCCCAGTGGTCCAAAATGCCCCCCGCGCGAGCCCGCTTCGTACATGTCCCCCCTTGCGAACCGTCGTCCCCGCGGCGGCAGGCGAGCGGTCGGTCAAACGGGCGCTCTGACGAAAAAGAAGAGATGTTGGAACAGGCGCGCCTCCAGCGCAGGATGCGAACGCCGCAACGGGATGTGCCGAGTCGGCCGGATGGGGGTGAGGCTGCGAAGAGTGGAAGGAAGGGAGGGAAGGCGGCACGAAAGGCCACACGCCGGCACCCGTCGCCATCCGCGCCCTCGCCCAAGATGCTCGTCCCACACGGCCGTCGTCCGCACAGACCCCACGTGCACGGGGGTGTCGACGGTGGGGATGCATGCGCGCTGCCGGACGCGGCGACGGTGCTCGCGCGCCTCAAGGCGGAACGGCGCCGGCGTGAAGCGTCGGGTGAGACGGGCGAGATGGCGCGGCCGCACCCGATGTCGCAGACGGACGCCACTCGGCGCGAAATTGCGCGACAGGCGTGGCTGGATGCGCACTTGGAGCAACTTGCGGCATCCAAGGCCCCGCTCCCCTCCGACGGGGCCTCCAAGGCGCCCCTCTCCTTTGACAGGGCGCGCGTGGGCGCTGCGGAGGAATCGAGCGCGGATGGCGGCGAGGGCCTTGCGCCGGTGCTGCGACGGCGCATGACGCGGCTTGCGAGTGACGTCATATCGCGGCACTCGGAGGCGCTGGCTTCGTCCCTGCTCGACGACCTACTCGTCGACACGGCGGAAGAAGTGCGGCGTCTTGAAACGGCGCCGGCGGCTGTGCCACTCGCGCGTCTGATGCCAGATGTTGCTGTGGGCGGTGTCGTCGATGCGGTTGCGCGAATGCAGCGGGAAGAGGACGTGAGTGGCCGCCTTGCGTGCTCTGATCCAAGTCCGCTCATTTCTGTCTCTGTCTCTGCTGTGTGCTGGGCTCAGGCTGACACGCCGCTCGTGCAGGAGATCCGCCGTCGATGGATGGACGCAACCATTGGTCCCCACTTTGAGGTCCGCAGGAATGACGCGGCACGGCTTGTCTCGTTCACTCACGGTGCGGCGTGTGAGCTGTTTGGAGCGGGCGACGGGCACATTGAGCGACGGCGCGTGAGACTGGAGCGTTTGGAGGCACTACGGCAGCGCCACAGCCTTCCGCCAGATTCAAGGGGCGAGGACGCCGGCGGCTGCGCGAGAGAGCGCGTGCGAGGGTGCGGTTCAGAGGCCAAAGCAGAGGGCCCCGCGGTGGCCGGAGAAGGCGACGGCAAAGTGCTTGGGTACATTTCCGAGGCGATGCTCGAGCGAATTCAGGCTGGCAAGGCGCGCTTTGAGGCTCACGCGCGCCGCACGAGTCACGTGGACCCCGACTCGCCCTTCGACCAGTATCAGCTGTTTGAGCAGTGAGTGCACACCCCATCACAGTCACAGTCCCCCTACCTCCCCACCCCTCTCTTTCAGCTTTGCAGAGTCTCTCTGTTGTATAACATACTCCCATTTCAATTATTTCGTAACTCTGATGTCGCCAGCCGATTCTCAGTCCGTGGCCCTTGTTTGCAAACGCAGCCTCGAGAACGCCCTGCTTGCGGATGCGCTGGAGGGCACGGCGCGAGAGATATCGTCCTTCTGCGACGACTACGGCGATTACGTGTGCCATGCCGAGCTGGCGCCGCGCCCACGCGACTGACGCGAACGCGTGTTACGGCCAGTCGTCCGACAGAGCGCCGCCCTCTCCAAGGAGGCGGTGCTGCTCTGCAGTGGGCGCGTGAGATTGTGTCTGGACGCATCGCGCGATGGCCGCGGTCTTGCCGCGGTAGCACGCCCACACGAAGAGGAAGAAGGCAACGTGGAGCGCACACACCCCAATATACCACGCGGCCGCGACGCCCTCCGTTGTGTCTAGGAAGAAATAGGGCCACCTGCAACGGAACGTGTGAGAAACACGCCTCAGCGCCGAAACACGCACACCACACAGTCAACACAGCAATGACACCCACGTTCCGCTGTGCGTGTAATAACCCCACGTGAACGCGCCGTACGCAAGGCCCCACGTGACGGGCACGATGGCGTGTGCGGGCACCAGCGGGAGGTCGTTGAGGGCGAACTCGGCGGCCATGAAGGCGGCATTGGCGCCGTGCATGTGGTAGCTGGAGAGATTGAGGACTTCGCGCTCGGTGCCGTCGCGGCGCATCTGTGGGTAGAGGACGGTCCATACGACGACGTCGACCAGCAGCACCATTGCCGCGTTGGTCTCAAAGAGCAGCCACAGGCCGCGTGCGGCAAGGGGACTCGCGTGGCGCCCGATCGCAAGCACCCACACGGAAACTGACAGCGCAAGCTGTGGGGGGAATGACATGCGGGTTATTGTATGGCCCGCGTGAAGCACTCATAACGGAGCATCACGCACAATGTGCAGAACGGCCGCAAAGGCAATAACGCGCAGAATGGCACGCAGGCGCGCGCAATGGAAAAACCCACCGCAAAGTAAGCGGTGAGCGACAGGAAGTTCCACACGGTGTAGAACACAAGCTGCGACGCGGCGTTTGGGGCATCGAGCGTGTACACGACCACCCACAGCGCGTAGCCAAGAACAACCGCGCGCACTACGGCTAGCAACCGCGGCAGGCCCGCCGCAGAGCGCGCGGGTGAAGCGGTGTCGATGGCGTCCCAGTGGAACCACCCTGCACACAGCGTCGGAGGGCGTTTCCTCAGCGGACGAAACAACGGATGTGGTATATGCACGGCCGCTCGCGGGTATTGTGCCGCAGCGGGAACTCACCGCGGCGCGTTGCAAGGGCCACGAAGGCGACTGCAGCCACGCAGAGCACGACCACCGCCGCGATGAGCGCGGGATGCAGCACAAGGGTCGGCATGGCCAGTCGCCCTCCCTATCGCAACAGCGGACTGCGCATGCTTCGGTGCGCTGCGGCAAGCGACACGCGGGGGAAGAAGGGGCGCAGAATGGTGCGGAGCAAGGCCTGTTCCGTCCCCTTGTTGCTCTTGCTTCGAGTGCGAACAGTGGGTCGGATTGCTGACGACAAGCAAAGGTGCTTATAGTACCTCTGCCACAAGTAGGTCTGACCCCTAATGGCAGTGTCCAGTCGGTGGCGAATGTGCGATCGCACGCGCAGACAGCGAGGCAGCGGCTGCATCACTTCATAGGCAGCTGTGAGCCGCTTTCATTTCAAGAGACCACGCAATAAAGAGCTGGTCCGCAGCGGAAAACGAGCACGCGGCTGACGATGGCACTGGTTGGGCACACCACAACCCGCGGTGTGCCACACAGCCGCACTGCCGCCGCACACCCCGCCGAGGTCGCACCGCCGGGGTCGCACTCAGCGGCCCATCACCATCATTTGCTTGGCGCCGCGCTGCTTCTTCTTCAGCTCGCGCTTGTGCTCCTTCTCTTCCCACCGGCGGCGCGCCTCGGGGTCGAGCGAGTCGGCGGCCTCGCGCTCCTTGCGACGCTTCTCCTCTTTACGCTGCTGGGCGGCCTCCTGGCGCTGCACGTGCGTCTGCTTCAACAGCAGGTCCACGACGGCCGCGCGCTTGCGCTTCGTCTCGTCTCGCAGCTGCGCGGCATTGTGGGTACGCACAGTCAATGAAAAACGCAATGACGCCAGTAGTGTAGTAGTGCAGCACGGACACAAAAAAAAACAAACAAACTGTGGCGTCCGCGGGGACAAAGGCCGGGCGATTATGCACATAGACAGCGCAATTGCCAAGGATAAGGCGGAGCAGTAGAGGGTGAGGGTCAGAAGGCAACCCACGGCGGGCGACAGCTCAAATCGGCCGACGCGATCGATGAGGTGGATGACGAGGCGCGTGAACGTGACAGCGCGCTCCATGTCGCGCTTCGACGGAATGTTCACTGTGAGGAAGATGCGCCGCGAACCCTCGAGCTTGGTGGGCGGCGCACCGCTACACAGGAAACGCAGGAAGAGTTAGAAGCACGCGCTCTCCACAGATGCAGCATGGACACACGCCTTGCGGTGACGTTCACAGGCTCAGCATGGACACACCGGTGCCCAAGCGCTGTGCGGGCGTTTCCCACTAGTCACCGCCCATCCCAACAACCGATTGCATGCAGCAGGAATACCGGACTTACTTGGGGTCGATTTTGCCGGCAAACTGGTCGGTCACGTGAAGCGACTCGAAGAGGTCGGCGTTGTCGCGGATGACCTTGGCCACGCCGCTGTCCACAATCGCCGACACGACATCGGCGCTGTCGGCCAGCACGGCGCACTGCGGGGGCAGCTCAAAGCGCTCGCCCGCGTACGAATTCGCGAGATAAAACTGCAAGCGGAATCATGAAACAGTGAGAAATGGCAAGCTACGCAAATGACAAGAGACAAGACGAGCATGCTGTAAATCGCGACTTCCGTTCACCCCGAGCACGCACCAAATCGACGTACTCCTGCTTCCACTTGGCCGCCTTCTTCTTCGGAACCACCGCAAACACAAACGAGTCCATGGCGTCGAGGGCCACGGTGTACGACAGTACGTCCTTTTGCGCAGCCTGGAGCCGACCCATGAAAAGCGACACCAAGTCGTGCCGCCGCACAAACGACAGCGTCGCCTCCATGCTCTCGCAATACACGCGGCCAGTCGCCCAAAGGATGAAGTCCGACGGACTCTCGCGCACGAATGTCCCCGTGCCCGGTGGCGCCGACCCCTCCCCGATGAGCGCGAAATTGGCCTCAATCACCTGCCGATTCGCGTCCAACCATGCGTTCGCGACGGCCGAATTGTGCGAGCGGCCGCGCAAGTAGTTGAGGCCGTAGAGCGCAATCCCCGCGAGCGCAAGGAGTTCGACGGCATACTTGTCCAGTGAGAGTGTGTCAAAGTCGCCGGCGAGGGACGCGGGCGGGCGCGGAGACTGTACAGGGTCGGCACGTGGGGCGGGTCGCGCCTTGCCATCTCGGGCGTCCCCGTGAGCAGATTCCTCCACCACTTCGAATTCGTCCTCGTCGAAGTCCAGCACTTTTGCCGCGGGCACGCCTGCGTTCGCGTGCGCATCCTTCGCTGTCTGCGCGGCTGCCGGGGCCGACGTCACGTGCGAAGGCGCAGCGTCCACGTCATCCTCAAACTCGTCCGCGAAGTCGTCGACTTGCGCGCGGCACTGCGCTGCACACACGACAAGGGCGAGCGCCACGCCACACACGAACAGCCGCGGAAGCGACGGCATTTTCGTATGCATAAGGAGAACAGCGGCGTTTTTTGCAGGTTGGATGTCACTTCTACAGTGACATGTGCGTGCAGGTGACTGGTATGGTGGGAGCTGAGGGAGGATCTATTTCTGTGAAGTCTATTTTTGATTAGGACGGTGGGAGCTGAGGAAGGTCCATCTCTATTTTTGCTCACGAGTGCAGCTGCACCTCCACTCCAAACGCACTGTCCACTTTGGGAGGGAACGTGCACATGGCGCCCACGGAAACGACCACATGACCGGCGTGTGCCTCGAGAAGGACCCCGAGCCCCTGCAATGCAGAGCGGTGAGCGACGTCTGCCCCACTAACATACAATGAATACAACAATCTTCCGTTCACAAAAAAAGCATCAAGGCAGAAGGCACACGCACGACACCACCATGCCCATGCACTTACCTGCGAAGTGTCAACCCGTGCGTGCAGAACAAATGGACCCGGCGGATCATAACATACGCCGGTTGCAAACTCTGACTCATTGCTGTGGACATTATACTCATACCGCGTGGCCGCAGAGAGCGACTGCGTTATGGCGCTCGTGTACGTGGCAGTGACGTGGCCGGAAATGGGGCTAAACGTCCCCGTAAGCACATTTCGACCGCCAAACGAATTCAGCGGGCTCGAATGGCGCACACCCAGGGAGACTGCGCAAGAGAGGCGAGCCGTGTGAGCAATGGGCACAGAGGCACGCACACGCACACGCACAACACGCACAACACGCACAGCCACACAGACACGGAACACTGGGCCGAATCGGGAAACAGGCAGCACCCACTTCCAGGGGCTTCTTGCAGTATCGAGTAGACAAGCTCGCCGCCCGCCGCCCAACCGCCGGTCCCGAGGGCGCGGAGCCCGCTCAAACCCACCATCATCTCGTCTGTGATGAAGAGCAACCGCCCTGCCCATGCAGGCGCGTCGTAATGCGCCATAACATTCATCTGCCGGCGATTCCAAAGGCGATTAGCGATTGAAGGTGTAAGATGCCTAGCAGAATCGGCAAGCGGAGAAAGCAGGACGAGAGAACGAGTCGCCAAAGGGACCGAAAATAAAGGGACCGAAAATAAAGGGGCCATGTACAAAGACATTAACGAAGGAAAACCCACATGCGACGTGTTTGCAGCAAACGAACTGATGCCCGAGAGCCGCGTCCGCCACCGCGATGTCCACCGGTGCTCATACAGCGCCTCTAAGCTGCCGTCCTCATACACGTAGGACGCGAGCTTGAAGGCTGCCAAGCAGCAAACAAAGTGCGGAGTTAAGCACGGGGTAAGAATGCGCGCAGTGCTGTCATGCCACGGAAGTGCACTCGCCTCGGACAAATTGCGAGTCAGCGGCTACGTCAACGGGCTCAAACGGCGCCTTCTCGTGAATATCCGCCGGTTGAGCACGCTTGTCATTTTCGGGCTCCGAGGAGTACACAAACCCCACCGACTTTGACGACGACGGCATGCGCAGGCGAATCGAGCGCTGGAACCGCGAGGAAATGCGCTTGAGGAGGGAGAACGTCAGGCCGACCGGCGTCTCAAAGTCGAGTATGCCTGCAGCCAAGGCCGCGCATCAGCGCAAGTCTTATACCTCGAAAGGACGGCCACTCACCCGACGCCGCGGCCGACAGCTCCGCATAGTCGCCTGGGTTTGGCATGGTGTCTGCTGCCACGACCACGCCAGCGGGAACATCAGGGGCAATCGGCTTTCACGGAGCACTACCGCCATGATGACATCACTCAATCGTCATTCGCTAATATCACGTGATTAAGGGTCGAATGACATCACTCAATCGTCATTGGCGGCGGCACCCGGGTCGATTGATTCCCACTAAAGATTCTCCATACAGAATTATTTTACGAGACTTCGGAATCACTAAAGACGCAATACAAAATGTATGAGAGCGTTACACATCGTTAACTAACATTGGCTTTTAGCAAGCACCAAAAAATTGCACCACACATCATCTTCTCGCGCACCACGACCCCGCGGCTTTGCATGCGTCATGTTAGATATATGTGCTAACTTACAGGAACGTGCCGTCTTGCTATGCCAAGATATACGTTAAAATATACGTTCTGTAAACCACACGGTTATAACGGTTTCATGTACGACCGCGCCGTCTGTGAATCTGGCGCCGGTATATAGCGACAACGTGTTCTGCTCGTGCCGTACTTGTGGACGCAGGCACTGCGTGGATGGAATGATTAATTTTGGAGCGCCTGACCAGATGCCCTCCAGCCATGCATTCATGGAACACCTGACATTTGTTGTTGACCTTTTAACTCTTATCATGCAAGCATGGTTTCGGGAACAGGAACAGCAACAAGGTGCGTGAGGTGCTCTTCGGACTGTGTACGTGTGTGCACATGCATGTGCTTGTTGCATTCCTTCCGCCAGTAGTTGCTGTCTCAGGCCTGACTCGGCGTGCCGAACTCGGCAACTGCGGTGTTCGGTTCTGCTGGCCATGCGCACGTAGTTCAGCATTTACTGTGCCACGTACTACAGTAGCAAACCCCCAAACTGACTGGCTGCTGACTCTTCTTCGTGAGTAGCACAGCAGGTCGTCATCCTGGCCCTGCATGATGGAGATGTGGCATGGTCGGCATTTGTTGACGACTGCTTGGCCGACGCAACACCTGCGCTGTTCACTGGTGCTGAGTTGCCGGCCTCCAATGGGCTTCTCACAACGCCGTGGGACTCACAGCCGACGCTGGGAACACCATTGGCCTCGTGGCCACTGGACTTTTGGATGCCGCACAACCCTGGTGATGGTGTGTTGGCTCCCCTTTTCCTGCAGCCGTTTGGCGGGTTAGAAATCGGCGTCGGCAACGAGGAGCCGCCCGCGCCATTCAGCCTATTGCTGGGGCTCGCTCTTCCCGAGCTCCACTGGCAAGCTGACGACCTCTTTGGTGCACTGTCAATACGTGGAGCCAGCTGGCCAGACGTTTGAACACGAGTAACCCGGTAAGCCAGCGACTCAGCTTTGCATATGTGCATGTACTCACGCACTTGGCCGGCTGCCAAACACTGAACAATTGTGTGTCATTGCAAACAGCCCGAGCAGGAGTGTGCCGCAACCACTGCAGTTCAGCAAGAACCAAGACATGCAGAGAGAGGACGCAATATGCCCAAACAGGTGTGTACTCGGTGGGTTGGAATTAACACTGCATCACAGCCCATCTGACACTCATGTACTCTCCATGCACTCTGTAAACGCGTCTATGTATTAGACGCCTCAAGTTTAATCAATATGCAGTCGCCACGACTGTTGTGCGAGAGTGATGTTTGGGTTTGGGTGTAATTTGTGTGCATAAGTCAAGCACAAACGTGTGCTTTCGGCCTGTGGCTGTGTTTGTGTGTTCCGCGTGCACGTGTGCATGTGTGTGCGTGTTGGTGTGCACTGCGTGTTCATGAGTGTTTGTAGGTATGCAGTGTATGGCATGCGTGCATGCTGCGTAGGTACGTACGCTTTGTGAGAGCACTTGTCAATATCAGTGTAGAAATTGTGTGTGTGTGTGTGTGTGTGGCCGGAGTGTGGGCGTGTGTGCGTAGATGTGTGTATGGTGTGTGTGTGTGTGTGTGTGTGTATGTGGGCGTGTGAGTGTGGTGTGTGTACGTAGGTGTGTGTGTTGTGTGTGTGTGTGTGTGTGTACGTATGTGTTGTGTGTGTGTGTGTGTGTGTTGTGTATGCCAGTGTGAAAAGATTTGATTTCAAATGCAAAGAGAATATGTTCTCACTCAACAATAACAATGCACTCACTGATAACCCGCGCAGATGGTCGTCCCAATTCAGCGCCACGACGTCGCCAAAAGCGTGGATCTCTAAGGAAACGGAAGCCCAGATCGGCGGTATCGACAACCACAAGACCAAAGCACTGGCGCCACCCCCCGTCACAGTGCATAGAGTGTGGAAAGGCGCGACACGACCCACCCATTGAGTGCCCCTTTCAAAAGTGGCACATCCTTGGGCATTTGCGCGCGGATGCACCGTCGCGGATAGATACAGAGAACCGCTTGGCTGCGTCGCGGCGTGTGTGGCCTTCTGTGCGGCACAAGTACGTGTCGGAGTCTCGCCGCACCAAATTAAAGCGGCGTATTTTTGCAGCAATTTCTGCTCGAGTGCAGTGTCTTTTGCCTCCGTCTTTAGTGCGTCTTTAGTGCGTCTTTAGTGCGTCCACTTGCTTGCTTTTATTTGGAACGTGGGAAAAAGCCATTCAAACCAGCGCCCGCCCAAAACAGGAGCCTTCGGTTACGGTATTCCGTCTTTAGTGCGTCTTTAGTGTGTGTCCCTGAGGGCTGTTTTATTCGGAACGTGGGGAAAAAAGCCATTCAAACCAACGCTCGCCCAAAACGCGGCCTCCGGTTACGGTATTCGGTTACGCTATCGTTTAGATTGAAGAAATCAAGATGATGGGGTCCAATTTTGAACGACTCCTGTTCAGAGTCCCGGGGGGCACAAGACAGTAAGGACTGAACACTCCCACAGGGGTCTGAGATCTGAAATAGACTCGTATTTCCTTCTCTTTTTGCCCACTTCTTCTCTTCCGTAACACCGGCGTCCAATCCCTAATCTACCGTAACGGGGCCGGCACCCTTTCTTGCCAACACCCCCGTGTTCCCCTTATTCTCGGCACCGTGGGCGGTGCTGTCGGTCGCACTTTAGCCCACCGACGCACGCACTTTTGTAACGCCCGCGGTACCGACACAGTCAGTCACCGGTCAGACGGCGGGCCGTGCAACGGAATTCGGAATGGGTGCGCGTGTCCGCGGCACGCGGCGCCCCACTGGCGCACGCGTGGCTTTGCTTGGCGCGACGGTCGTCATCTCTCTTGTTGCTGTGCATGCCACAGGCTCTTCCCTCCCCTCGCGAGGAACCGCCGTGTCACGTGCGCGCGCCCTCCAACGTTAAGTCACTCGAAGGCGAGGCGACGCGAACGGACGCAAACGGAGATTCGCCGGTGGGCGTTGCGAACGAACGCGCGGTGACTCGTGCTAGGAACTCTGGAGAAACGAAGGGCAAAGGCGGCTCTATGCATCAGCGCGAGGATGGCCCCGGCAGGGAGCGAGGAGAGAGGGAGGTGGCACAGTTCGCCCTCGTGGTGTCCTCGCTCGACGAACTCGCCGCGGTGCTTGCGTCCGCACAACCCCGAACGCCACATACACGCTCACTCTCGCGCTCGGCGTGCATCGCTGGCCCTCCGACGCTTCAGTCGCGAGTCAGGCGAATGCAACCCCAGTCGCTGCGTCCCTTGTGGTGCCTGCGGGGGTCCGCGTGGTCGTCTCTGCTACCGATGCCGTCAACGGGCTTCGCACGAGCGTGGTCGTTAGTGCGGCTTGGAAATAGTACGCCCACAGACGTTGCGCGCCCTCTGTTTGATGTCGAGGGAGAGCTGGACCTTGACGGCATCTCGTTCTCGAGCGAAGAAGGCCGTGCGCCGATGGCTGTGCCGTGTGCGCGAGGGGGGGCTTCTGAGCACGCGTCGATGTGCCGTCTCCGGCGTCAAGGGTGCGGCGCACGCGATTCACATTTCGGGAAATGCCGAGATTTCCGACGCCGCATTTGGAACCCCTGCGAATGGCACCGTCGGCGCAGTGTTTGCCGACGGCGCGGCAACCGTCACCATCACCAACAGTAATTTCTTTGGCAGCGTCACTTCCATTGCCGCGAACGGCACGTCCACTGTGCGCGTGCGTTCGTGCTCGTTCCGTGCGTGCGCTGATGCTTGTGTCGACGCGCGAGAGGATGCGTCCGTTGACGTGCGAGATACCGTCGTTGTCCTCGCGGTGGCCACCGCCGGCGGCAGAGCTCTCGCCGCCGGCGGCCGCGCGATCGTGTTCATGAAGAGTGTGAACATCAGCGACAGCAGCAACTACGCAACGCTCGTCAAGCAGCCCGCGAGCGGTCGCCCGAGCGACCATGCGCTGCTGGTGGGCGAACAAGCGTCGCTCACCGCAGTGCACACGAATGTGACCGTCGGTGCTCGGCGAGCCCTGTTGCTCTTCGGCAGTGCCTCTGCGTCACTCAGCGGCGTCGCTCTCCAGGGAACCGTCGGCCTCACCGTGTGGGAGATGACAGGGCGGCGCGAACATGTCGGCGGTTGACTGCCAGTTCAGCGGCGTGCGTTTGCCGGCCATCGCATTACTCGGTGGAAATGCGACCGCGTCTCGTCGTTCTCCGCGACCGTATCGCGCGTCCTCGCGGTGTCAGGCTCGTCCGGAGTATCGCTCCAGGGCGTGCGCGTGTACGTCAGCCCGCGGCTTGTGCCCGGGGAAGGCGACCATGCCGTCATGCTGTCCGATAACACGACCTGCATGCTTGACGGTGTCGAAATGGTTTCGGACGTTGTTACGCTCCGCGCAACCTTCGTGAGACACACGTTCCTGGCGAGCGGTTCTGCGGTGCTGGACGTTGCAAACAGTCGTTTCGCGAACTTCGCAGGCACTGTGCGCGCCCGTGACTTCGCCTGCATATGTAGCGCGCGTCAGCGACGCACTTCTTCAATGCGTCCGCGAAACAAGCGCTCTGGCAAATGGCGTACCAGTGCGACTTTTGAAGCGTGTGGGATGAGAGGCGGTACGTGGTATTCGGTGTGAGTCCGTCGTAACCGCTGCTCAATGGGTGCCAGGCGTGCTCGCGGCGGTACGAGTGCGCCACCATTGTGCGTGTGATTGTGCGTGCGATTGTACATGCAGTGTTGTGCGGCCGTGTGATTGTGCGTGATTGTGCGTGTGATTGTGCATGTGATTGTGCGTGTGATTGTGCCTGTGACGTCGACTGTGCGTGATTGTGCGTGTGATTGTTCGTGTGCGTTTGCGCGTGTGTTTGTGTGTTGGTGTCATTGTGCGTGTCAGTCTGTGTGCGATTGCGCAACGACTGTGCGTGAATGTGCGTTTTATTTTGCGTGTGCTCGCCATTGTGCGCGTGGAGCCGATTGGAACTCGAGTGCATGCAATTGTTCCGGACTGAGTGTGTGCGTGGTCAGAGTGTGCGCGTGATTCGGTGCGTGTGCTGACTGTGCCGGCGTGCAAGGGCGTTCCTGCAACTTCAGACACCCAGTTCAAGGCGCACGTTTTGGCCGCAAACACATTTTTTTCCGCTTTTGGCACGCGAGAAATTAATTCTTTTGGTAATTCAGCGGCGCACACAGGCATCACACGCCGGCCCAGAGGCAGACACGCAGAGGCACCACGCGCACATGGACACACTGACACAGATCATCCAGACGCAGCGCACGCCGACAGTGACACACACGCAGACGCACAGTGAGACACACAGGCGCACAGTGCACACATACATGCACAGTGAGACACAGAGAGTGACGCACAGCGAGACTCACTAACGCACACCAAGCGCACACAGAAACACACACAAGACAAAGGGACACGAACAGTCGCACACACGCGCGGAGTGACACACACAAACGCAGATACACAGACGCAACACAAGCGCACAGACACACACAGACGCACATTGAGACACAGTGACACACACAGACACACAGAGACACAACACACAGACGGGCAGGGACACACAGTGACACACAGTGACACACACGGACACACAGAGACACACAGACGGGCAGTGACACACACAGACGCACAGTGAGGCACAGTGACACACACGGACACACAGAGACACACATAGACGCATAGTGAGACACACAGACGCACAGTGACACACACAGGCACACAGTGACACGCAAAGACGCACGGTGAGACACATACGCACATTGAGACACACGCACAGTGACACACAGATACGCACAGTGAGACACACAGACGTAATAACACACACAGACGTACAGTGAGACACAGATACGCACAGTGAGACACAGAGACGCACAGTGAGACAAACTAACGCTCACCAAGCGCACACAGTGACACACACAGACACCACACGCGTGGGATGATACACACAGCCACATGGACACGGACAGTCACACACACGCGCGGAGTGACACACACGGAGTGACGCCGGCACACAGGCGCAACAGACACCGGGACACAGAGTGACGCCGGCACACAGGCGCAACACAGACACAGGGACACAGACGCAACAGACACAGGGGCACAGACGCAACACGGACACAGGGACACAGACGCAACAGACACACGGACACAGACGCAACACAGACA
>CALSCQ010000238.1:0-28894 GCA_943704525.1 Pigoraptor vietnamica
AGAGAGAGAGAGAGAGAGAGAGAGAGAGAGAGAGAGAGAGAGAGAGAGAGAGAAACGGTGTTCAAGCCGTCGTCGAGACCACGGTGACGGGTTGGCCGACAGGCTGCTGGTAGACAGCGACCGTGCGATTCTCGGGCTCCGCTGCGCACAGGCGGCCCATGTAAACAAAAACGCATCTCATGGGGCACGGCGAAGAGTGAAGGAACGAGGGAAGAGGAGAAGCAAGCAAGGGAGAGAGTGAAGGAGATATGTGATTAGAGACATGCTGGCAGGCTAGCTCACAGATGCACAACATACGCATCGCAACCCACTCGCAGAGGCGACGAAGGCGAGGCCCCACATGATGGACCAGACCCAGCCGATGATGACTGGGGAGAAACAGGGGAAGCAGGGTCAGTTTACACGAACACAGATCGTCCAGCAAAGAAATGCCGATAACGACGCAGAACAAGCCAAGCACCCACAGAGAGCGAGGAAAAGCTGCACGGCGCCCATGAGAAGGTTGGCGAAGAACGATCCGATGCGAGGACCGCACCCCATGCCGGGATTGGCGGCGGGGCAGGGGAAGAGCACGACAAAGGCGGCGATGATGGTGCCTGCAGGACGTGTGTGTGTGTGTGTGCGTGTGTGCGTGTGTGTTTGTGTGTGTGTGTTCGGAGGGTGGGGAAGGAAAACAAGAAGGAAGCCCTGGATTAGAGACAGTAGTTCCACGAGACATGAAAGTGGCACGGGCGACAGAACGACAACACGAACGACGACCAAACGGACGCCAACGCGCACACGCACCGACGCCAGGCAGGATGAAGTTGATGATGCAGAGGACAACGGCGAGCGGAACGACCATCTTGGGGATCATAATCTTGCTCTGCTCGAAGAAGCCCTTCTCCTGAACAATGACCTGCTGCATCTGCGGCTGCGTCGTCGTCACGACCACCTGCTGCGTGTACACCCTGAGGGCGAATTAGGGACCGTGTCATTGATAGTAGCCAGAGGGACCAGGGCCGCGCGGACGTGAGAGTCGGCTACAATGGGCTACAGGAACAGTGAACAGTCGCCACTCCATTTGGCGAACGAGCCACGAAGAGAGCAAAGAGATTGTCGATTCACACGGAGGCCAAAGTGATAGATCCACATTCCAAACGCCCCACTTCCCTGTCCTCTCACCACACACACACACACACACACAACACAACACACACACACACACACACTGCACGCGCTTCGCGATCACACCACGCTTCGCGGATCACTCACTGTCCCTGCGGCGGATACTGGCCCTGCGGGGGGTAGTAGCCAGGCGGCGCACCCGCGGCGTAGCCTTGTGGCGGATACCCCTGCGGCGGATACCCCTGTTGGGGAGGGTAACCCTGCTGGGGAGGGTAACCCTGCTGGGGAGGATAGCCTTGCTGAGGGGGATAGCCTTGCTGGGGGGGATAGCCTTGCTGAGGGGGGTAGCCCTGTTGGGGAGGGTAGCCCTCAGGCTGGCCCTGGGCGGGCATCCTGCGAGAGGGTGTGATTAGAGAAAACAAGGGCGATCGCGACTGAATGCGTTAGAATAAGACTGAAGAGTATACAGCGACACACATCGGTGACCAATAAAGTGGAAAATTCGTTGTGCGGTCAACGCGAACAGGCGTTTGATTCCCTCTCTCTCGCACAACACACACGCAACCGCAGCCTAAAGATCATATAATTAAAAAGACTCGAAAAACGTTAAAAAAACAAGCTCCGTACTTGTCCGCGTTTTCAGCCATTTTCTCTCAGTGCTCGTGCTTGGTTGAGCCTCCTTGATCCTCGTCCTCCCTTTTGCAAGTTGTAGCGCTGTTGTTTTTCTTCTCAAAACTGTCGTGCACCACCATCCTCACAGTGCTGAGAGGGCGGAGCCTGTGCCACTTCTCTACTAAATTAGGCACAAGTCATTCATATAAAATCAATGGCAAAATTAACAGTATACTTAATTGTCCTGTGCCCATTTAGTACATGGCTTTTTTTTTGTTCACTTGGGCTTTGGAGGGTACCAGCGCGGTCCGAATATCACGCTCCCAACGCGAACGTTTGTGCTTCCCATTTCGATCTGCGACGAAAAGGGACTAACAACAGTGAGCCAAACCGCTGCAATGAAGTATGGGAAATGTGAACGGAACCTGCATGACCCACCGCGTGCTCAAAGTCGCCAGACATTCCCATGCTGAGCTCCAATTCACCGGCGGGCACGCCCAATTCGCGAGCGATGACATCTCTACAAGCCGCCAACGCCTGCGGAATACATAATAGGCATGAGTGGTCATTGACAGAACTCCGTTACAGTTCACGAACACACACACGCGCGCGACGCACGCACACACACACACACGCACACACACACACACACATTCACTTGCCTTAAAATCGGGGTTTGGCGGGCTGTTGCGGTCCCAGTCCGGGTCACCTATCGTCATCAAGCCAGCGAAAACTAGGCGAGGGCAGTTTGTTGTAACATGGCGTACAAGCGCAAGGACGCCGGCATCGTCGGTACCGCTCTTGCCTTCAGGGACCCGCCATGTCAGCGAACGGCATACACAGCAATAGCACCGCATATCCAACACTTACTCTTTTCGCCACTAGTGTTGACCTGCACGAGCACTCGCAGGGGTTCGGCACGGTTCAACTTCACCGCCGCGTTGTTGAGAGCCGTGGCGAGCTTCACGCTGTCCACAGTTTCGAGACAATATAAATTCGGAATTGCTGCGCGCACGGACAGTCAGTCTCACAAGTAGAGATATGTTGCGCAACACACGGACATGCATGGATAAGCACGCACATGAGCACGTACACAACGCGAATGAATGTGCACGTACACATGACATCTTTGCACTTGTTCGACTGGAGATGTCCGATAAAATGCCACTGAACATCAGCCGGCATCTGGGTTCGTGAGACGTAAGCGGAGCTCCATACTGGGACATGCGACAGCGATACTCACCTTCGAAGCCTTCTCCACCAATTCTTGGACCTGCGCAGAGGCCGCACCGTCAGTTCACGAACTCACAATCCCCGATGAAATAGCCTGAGCAAGCGAAAGACCACCCACGTAGTTCTCGCCAAAGTGTCGTTGCCCCGCATTATACGCCGCGATGAGATGCGATACAGGCTTCGTCTTGCTCACAGCCACCAAACGCGGTGGCTTACTCTGCAATAGCACGGAAGTTAGTGACGTGGCCGTGACTAGACAAGAGGTCGACGGCTGACCTGCAATTCCGCAGGTCGCGCTGCGGCAGCTTTCTCCACTAGCTCACGCACGCGAACGACATTTTCCGCGACGGCGCGTTCTTCATCCTTGCCGTCAGCGCTGCCGTCCATGTTGCAGTTGGCGCGGGTCGAGAGGCTCGCACTGCTGCGGACGACCGAAAACCAAGGATGTGCAATTGCGCGTCGACAAAGGGAGCGGGAA
The DNA here is from genome assembly GCA_943704525.1 of Pigoraptor vietnamica. Taxonomy (NCBI): domain Eukaryota; class Filasterea; order Ministeriida; family Capsasporidae; genus Pigoraptor; species Pigoraptor vietnamica. The sequence continues at coordinate 3,431 of CALSCQ010000238.1, forward strand.
TACAAACCAACAGAGTACAACAGCATGCTGAGACACCACACAGTCGTGTTGGCCTCTTGCTAGGCGGAAGTACAGGCTCGCGATAAAGTGAAGTGGAAAAACGGCTTCGATCCATCACGTGACCACACGCCCGGATGCAATTCGGGCGCCAACATGTGTGAGTTGAAAGGCCGCCATCAACGCACACAAGCACACACGCACGCGAGACGCACGCAGTTCCTTGGGGAGATCCGGGAGCGGTGCGGTCGCGCAGGTCAGCAGCGGTGCTTGTTTGTCACTCTCGCGCGCGGGAGTGTTCCCGGGGAAGGGAGTAGGTCCGTTAATTCCGTCGTGCGATCGCGACGCATCTACAGCAACATGGCGAGCTTTGGAGGAGCAGGTGCGTCATTGCATGTCGTGGCGCACCGCTTCCCTTCTCAAGTGCCGCGTGTTGTGTGTTTATGCGCACGCGTTGCCCCGCTTCTCTGACCCCATGAAGTGTGCAGGGAGCTTTGGATTCGGAACGCCCACTGCCGCGCCACCGGCGTTCGGCCAACAACAGCAAGCGCCAGCATTCGGCGCCACTAATACGGCCGTGACGGGATTTGGAACCCCCGGCACGGCAGCGGCGACCGCCACGCCTGGGCTGTTTGGCACACAAACGCAGGGCGCGGGCTTTGGGACGACGTCTACGCCCGGCTTTGGCATGGGAACACAGACGGGTGGCGCGGGGGCGGGCACTTTCGGTATGACACAGACGGGTGGCGCGGGGGCGGGCACTTTCGGTATGACACAGACGGGTGGCGCGGGGGCGGGCACTTTCGGAATGGCACAGACGGGGACCACGGGCCCGGGCACCGGGTATGGGAGGGGCGCAGGCGGCCTTGGCGGGTCTCTGTTTGGCCAGACGGCGACGCAACCCTCAACGGGTCTGGGACTCGGTTCCACCGGGGCCGGCGCAGGGGGCTTTTCTCTGGGGGGTGCGGGTGCGGGTGGAAGCACGCTCGGCGGGCTTGGGGGAATGGGCGCGGGAGGGACGACGACTGGCTTTGGGTCGAGTCTCGGCGGTGGAACCGCGCTCGGCGGCAGCACCTTTGGAACGGGCGGCCTCGGAGGCGGTCTTGGCACGGGATTGGGAGGTACTGGGCTCGGCGGTACTGGGCTCGGCGGTACTGGGCTTGGCTCGACGGGCGTTGGAAGCGGGCTGGGGGGCCTCGGCACGGGACAGGGCCAAAGTTCCGGGTTCTCGCTCGGCGGGGGTTTGGGGTCCACGACGGGCGGCCTCGGCTCAACAGGGCTCGGGGGTGGTTTGGGCGGTCTGGGATCGACGGGACTCGGGACGACGGGTCTTGGGTCCGGACTCGGGTCGACAGGGCTCGGGGGCCTCGGTGGAGGACTCGGCGGCGGCCTCGGGGGTCTCGGGACTGGCCTTGGCCAAGGGGGACTTGGAGGGGGCGGCTTGACGGGCGGCCTCGGCCAAGGGGGGCTTGGAGGGGGCCTGGGAGGGCTGGGCGGCGGGCTCGGCGGGCTCGGCGGCGGGATGCAACAGCAGCCGGGGTTGGGCGTGCTGCCGCTGCAGGACCCGATGGAAGAGGTCAAGCGCATCTACTTTGCGTACAATCCGCAGCACCCGAACTGCATGTTTAAGGTGCGGTGCCGGTTGTGAGTGATGTGCGGTGTTCTTAACTTCGCAAGCATGACGCTAACTGCACTGTTTTCACGCACTTCGTTCCTTTTCTTTTTTCGCGCGCAACTGAATCGATGCTTGTGTCTGTGTGTTGTAATCTAATTCAGCATCGCGCTCTTCCCCCCTCTCTCACGCGTAGCACATGTTCTACAACGTTGTCTCGCCTGCCGAAGTGAGCCAATACCAGCGTCCCCAAACGACGGATCAGCGGCTGTGGACGCAGGCGCAGACAAAAAATCCGGACCCTTCGAAGTGCGTTTTGCAGTCTTAATGCTTTTATAATTTGAACGGTCAATGTGTGTGCACATGCCCCTCGTGTATTTACTGAACACCGCGTCCCTCTGCGCACACCGACAGGCTCGTCCCAGTGCAGGCCACTGGCATGAGCGAGCTCCTCCGGCGAATGGACCTCCAAGATGGCCAGATTGCGGTTCACAGGAAAACACTCAAGGTGCCACGCCGCTCCCTTCCTTTTTTTCCTCTGCAATCGCTGTCGCCTTCTGTCGTGCCGACCTTTGTGCCACTGCCGTTGCAGATGATTGAAGACAACATTGGGAAGATACAGCGCGACTTTGAAACGAAGACGCTGGCCAAGCTCGAGGTGTACCGACGGGAGCAATCGAGCCTTGCGCACAGGGTATTGGCGCTCGTGTGCAAATTGGAGGTCCTGCGGTGAGTTGTCGGTTTACGTGTTCCTGTTGTATGCGGACACACTTGCCTCTGTTTTCACTCTCCAGACATTTTCGAGTGTTCCGCTTCACCTTTTACTTCCCATTGATTGCCCGTTTCACTCAACAGCAAGAGCGGCTATTCGCTCATGGCGGACGAGGAGGAGTTCCGACGGAGGCTCGATGCCATCTTGCAGGAGCTTGCCAAGCCGACGCTGTTCCGCGGAAGGATCAACGAGATCCAGTCGCTCCTCAATATCGTCATTGGCTCGTCGCAGGCGCCGCCCAAGTTTGACGTGGCGGACCCTGCTGCGTTGGCGCAGATACAGAAGGTGCGTGCCCGTCCATCCGTGTGCCGCTGTGTGACGTACACAAGAGCCGTAACCCATCGGTATCTGCCTGTCTCACGTGAGCCGATGTGACCATCCGTATCTGCCTCTCACATATGAGCTGTGACTGAGTCTCGCGTGTGCGTCCGCCCGCAGTATCTGGCCGATCAGCAGCGGGGCATCCAACAGCTCATCTCTGTTCTGAGGGAGGATTCGGAGGATGTCGCCATCATTCTCAAGGGGCTTGAAGAGGGGTCTGGTCGCTGAATACACTGACTACAGTTGTATATTTGCAGCCTTAGAGCCGCCAGGGTAAAAATCACAGGTGCCTGCCGGCAGCAATGCATGTGCCCACGCACCCACGCAGACCATGCACCTACCTGTCGCGACTCTCTCGCAGAGGCAAATTACAGATGAGTGGCATATTTTGTTTGATTTTCTTGGCAGTTTCGGACGGCTCCGAACGCAGACGTCTTGGCCAATCGCGGCGATCTTCTTTTTTTTCTCCTTCGAGAAATTTTCGCTCCTTCTTTCCCGTCAGCGTGCATGCATTGTGCGGTGAGCGCAATGGGCAGTCAGGCCGACACAGACGCCACACAGACACACCGGCGTGCGCATAAACTCAGTCCGAAAAAAATGGAAATCCGTTACAAACTCAGTCCGAAAAAAAATGTAGGTCCGTTATGTACATTTTCCGGCGCCAAAAGACTGAGCACGCGAATTTCAAGAGCCGCCATGGACAACGCACACACGCAGAACAGTCGCAGAAACACTCTACTCGTCGTCCTTGGTGCCGTGCTTGAGCATCCGTGTAAATTCGATGTAGTTGAAGTTGTCCTTCGAGTCCACCGGTGCGCCGCGGAGCATGTCCTCAAACTGCACGAAGCAAACGAGATTCAGTCGCCGGCAAATATCTACCGCAAAGCACCGAGTAACGAATCTCTGTCACGTATGGACCGGACCCTTTTGTCACCTCGCCGACACTCCCCACACACTGAGATGCCCATTATAGTGAATGCTGACACACAACGAACCTCGTCCTCTGTGAGGCGGTCGCCCGACGTCGTGAGGAGGTCGCGGAGGACATCGACGTTGACGAGGCCAGTACCGCCCTGGTCAAAGCAGCCAAACGCATTCCGGATCACATCCTCGGGATCCGTGCCTGCAGACGCGCCCCAAGCCCACGAGTGTAAGTGCATTGAAACAAGCCACAAGCCAGTTCCGGTTCTGGAGGCATAGTAACAGAGTATGTGCGTTGTTAACCATGCGGCAAAAAAAGAAACCGTGAAGACGAATTCCAGTTGGACTTACCGTTGAGCTTCTCGCCAAAAAGGGTGAGGAACATCGTGAAGTTGATCGTGCCAGGGGCCTCGTTCATCATGGCGTCAATCTCCTTCTCCGTCGGCTGGCGGCCTACGCACGCACACATCCCCATTAGCGCGAGTCGCATTCAACAACACGACTTCTGCGCGTCCTCATGCCCCCACAAGAAGACTCGCCGCACCATTCTCCACGACCTCACTTGCTATTATCCGTACACAAAAAGTTGTTGACATAACTCACCAAACGAAGCGAGCATGTCCGTGAGGTCCTCTTTGCTGATAAAGCCATCGTGGTCCTGATCGATCATGTTGAATGCCTCCTTAAACTCGGAGATCTGGTTCTGATCGAACATGGCAAAGACGTTCGAGGTCGCACGCTGCGCGCGCTTCTTCTTCGTCTTCGTGCGCTGTGCCTACACATCACCGTAAAACACGCCATGAGAAGCGCATCCCCCACGCACTCATCGATGCACAAAGGGCGAAATTGGGAAATCACGCGCACGCACAATCCGCAACACAGCGCGTTGGAATAACGTGAGCAAAGGAGGAATAGCCCACACTTATGACACAAGCACACGAACCATTGCCGCCGCCATTTTCAAAAGTCTGCGCGAATCCGCCCCGCGGCTCCTCCTCAAACAAAAGTACGATAACTTAGAAAATGCCACACGCGCGCAAAATGAAGTCTTCGTATGCGCCGCACACTCTAATAAAGAGAGAGGGGAGAGAGGGAGTGGGAGAGCGTGCCTGCGGTTGCTGTTTGTTTTGGGAAGGGACGCACAAGCGAGCCTACTTATTTAAGGGCACTTGCGGACGCCACGAAATAATTTCTCATATCTGTCGTAATTAATACGCTTTCGGTACATTTTCCATTATAAAATTAATACAAATTTATCTGGACATTTTGAGAAATATTGTCAATATCCACGCCCACTGTTTTTCTAAAGGCTCCATTGAGTAAGTTCCTTTGACCCGCAGAGTAACCCTGTCACGTGATGAAAATTTACTCCGCACACGTGAGACAAGCCAATGGGACGGCTTATGGCAGGATTTCGCCGATTAGCATATCGCGTGGGCTTGAAGAAGTGCATGCTGCATCACATCAAGACTTCGTTAATACTTTTTCTTCCTTATTTGCGACTGAGAGTTTTGTGCGAAAACTAGTTTCCGAGAATGATTATACCTGTGCGCTGTTTCACTTGCGGCAAGGTGATTGGCGACAAATGGGACAAGTACATGGCGCTACTCTCGCAAGAGTATGAGGAAGCGTACGTGTCCCGCGCGTTCGCTGTAGAATGCTTGACGCCTTCATACGATATGTGCATCTATGTGTGCGAGCGCTGCATTATACGTGCTATTTTCACAACACATGTGTGTGTGTGTTTTCACAACACTTATGCGTTGCTTGCGTGTGATTGGCACTGCAGTGCGGCTCTCGACGAGCTTGGTCTGCGACGATATTGCTGCCGGCGAATGGTGCTCACGCACGTCGATCTTATTGAGAAACTTTTGCGCTACAACCGTGGGTGCATTTATTTCCTGCGCTTGGTTGTTTGCACTCAGCAGTGGGGATATGTTTCTAAATGCAATTTTCCCGTTGACAGCTATCCAGCGCGATCCTGGTTTCGGCGGTGGTGCCGTCCAAAATCGTGGCGAGTGATGATGAAGCGTTGGTGCGGCTGCGTTTGCGTGCGCGTGCTTGTTGTGCAGCGTGGCGTTTCGTTTGCTATCCCGTCGTTGTCGTAAAGGCGCGAAATTTACTGCTGACTATTGGCCGTTGTGCGTCGGCTGATCAATATGGTAACTGCATCAAGAAGGCATCGTTGTTCCGTGCAAGCTTGTGAAATGTGTGCAGAGGCGGCGCACATAATACGTCGGAGGACACGCAAACGCTGACTACGTGACTGTCCACAAAGGCCGAACGAAGCAATTGTCACGTGCACACCGAAATGCCACTATTTGGTGTGGGTGTGACTTCCTTTACGAAGCTCCACGCGCATGGGGCGGCGCCGGGCCTGCAACCCAACCGCGAGGGAGAATCTATTCGCCGCAGCAGACCAAAAAACAACATAACACACTCGTCAAAACACAACGCGCATTGGTCTCGAAGGGCGCCCTTCTTGCGGCCGCATGCCACGATACGCATTCGTGGCCTGCTCGCCCATCTCCGCCAAAACGGCCGCGATATGTGCCTCGAGCGCAGGGGTCATATTTGGGTTGCGCTCTTTGAGCTGTTCGAGGATTGTCTTCGAGGGCGGCGGCGGCGAGTGCATGTAGTCGAGCGGGCGCTCATTACCCGACGTCTCAAGCGCTGTTCGCGGGTCGACTCCAAGCGCAGCGCTGAAATGCGACAAATGCATGCATTAATAAAAAAAAAACACGATGCAAGGAATGCCGCGTGTGTAACACGTGCGGTACGACGACATTTACGAGTAGGCACACACACCGGTACACATTGATCTCAGCCCACTCTGGGCGCTCGCTGCGTAACAGTCGCTGCCGGATGCCTTCAAGCCGTCGCGAATTCGCCCAATATATCACGCCCCATCCTACAAACGTGAGTGCAGCGATCGCCGCCACAGCGATGCCCACTCCAGACGACGCGTGCTCGCCGCCACTCGCGCCGGACGCATACCCACGTTCGCGAGCCGCTTGCCGTGTCAATGAAAGCGGCGGCAGAGTCAGCGGACGCACAAGCCGCACAAAGAACGCCATGGTGCGCCCCAAAAATCGTGTCGCTGCGGTGTTCCCTACAAACGATTCGCAGTACTGTGCTAGGGGCTTTCACTTGAATGAGAATCAGTAATGACGTATCTATGACGACATTTCGTTTGTTGACACGACGAATTCGACGTGTCCGTCAGCAAAGACCGACGGATGGAGCGGACTTTGAAGGGCGCGCTTTCCTTTCACCCCTCAAATTGCGCCACTTCTTCCATTCTTGTGAAATTGTGCGGTGAAAAATGTTCGCCGCCGTGTCGCGTGCCCCTTTCGCGGGGATGGCGAGCACGTCAGCGAAAGCGAGCTCTCTGCGCGCGTCACGCGTCCGTCTCCCCATCTCCACTGCGACCATGGCGCGTCGCACTCTGTATACTCCCTTGACGCTCAAGCCGTACGACAACCTCGTGCGGATGCAGCAGAGCTCGTGCGCAAAGTGGCCCGCAAAGGATATGTTCGGCGTGAAGACGGCCACCGGCGAGTTCAAGTGGATTAGGTGCGACACCAGATTGTCGCCGAAGATGCGTGCACTTATTGCTTTGCAATTATCCCTGATGGCCATTCTTTTCGCAGTTACGGCGAGTTCGCGCGCATGGTCGACTCCTTCCGCGGAGCGCTTGCGGGCCTTGGAGTCGCCCCCGGGGACAAAGTGGCCGTGATTTCGAACAACCGCCTCGAATGGGCTGTGGGCGCGTACGCCACCTACAGCATCGGCGCGCATTACGTCCCAATGTACGAGGCCCAGTTGCCCAAGGACTGGAGCTACATTATTGGCGATTCGGGCGCAGTCGTTGCTCTCGTTGCGAACGAGAAGATCCTCGAGATTACGACGGTACATGTTGATTTCGTCTTGTGTTTGTGGTCCTGCATTTTGTCAGTGGGAAGTGTGGTGTGACAGTTTACTTGTGTTTGCAGCCGTTTATTGGGAACGTCGGCAAGCTGCGGCATGTGATCGCGTTCGACAACGATCCGTCCAAGACAACGTCGTATGGCTATCACCTTCTGAAGGGCGCGAAGAACTCGGTGGCTGCGCAGGACCCGAAGCCGGACGACATTGCGACGCTCATTTACACATCGGGAACAACGGTGGGCGAAGAACCTGCGTGTGCATGTTGGAGATCAACATTGCTATGTTGTTGCCCGTATTGACTTTATGTGCTGTTTACTCGCAGGGCAAGCCGAAGGGTGTCATGCTGACGCACCACAACATTGCGTCGAACGTGGCGGGACTCATCCAGATGTACAACAAGTGGTACAAGCACGACGACGTTTCGCTCGCGTTCCTTCCGTGGGCGCACGCGTACGGCCAGACGTGCGAGCTACACACAGGCATGCAGCTCGGCACGTCGATCGGCATTTCCGGCGGTGCTGAACATCTTCTGCACGAGTTGAAGGAGGTCAAGCCGACGATTCTGTTCGCCGTGCCCCAAATGTGGAACCGCGTGTTCACCGGCATCAACAACTCGATCGCAAACGGTCCCGCACTCACGCGCACCCTCTTCAAGGCAGCGATGGGTGTCGCTGCGCGCCGCAACGCAGCGCTCTCAGCAGGAAAGACGCCCGACCCCATCACAGCGCTCTGCCATAAGCTCGCCGATAAGGTCGTCCTCAGTCGTGTGCGCGAGCGGTTCGGCGGCGAGCTTAAGCTGTCGATCTCCGGTGGCGCCGCCCTCAGCCCGCCCGTCCACGACTTTTTCAACGACCTCGGCATCACAATGGTGGAGGGTTACGGCCTTACGGAGACGAGCCCCATTCTCGGCGTGCAGGGCTTTGGGCTCACGCGGCAGCTGCAGGGCGGCCTTCGCGCGTTGCCCGGTATTGATCTCGTGATCGCGGACCTTGACGGAAACATTGTGCCCGACGGCGAAGAGGGCGAACTCTGCGCAAACGGGCCGAATATCATGAAGGCAAGTTTGGCCTCTGCTCGCCTCCATGAGTTCTTCCTCTGCCCCACCGCATCGTCTTTTACGTCTCGTATGCTAACGTGTACACACTGTGTCTCGTACGCACTGTGTTCAAATCTCCATATGCTAACGTTTGCGCGCTGTGTTCGCGTCTCCGTATGCTAACGTCTGGACGCTGTGTTACTTGTCTCCGCAGGGCTACCACAACCTGCCCGAGGCGACAACGGAGGCGTTCCGTACCATCAACGGCAAGTCGTATTTCCGCACGGGCGATCTTGCTCGCTTCCAGCCCGACGGCGCCGTGAAGCTGACTGGCCGAGTCAAGGAGCAGTATAAGCTCACCAACGGCAAGTACGTCGTGCCGGTGCCCATCGAGGATGCGATCACGGTCAGCCGCTTCTTCCACCAGGCGTTCGTCTACGGCGAGAACCAGACGCACAACATTGCGCTCGTCGTGCCGGATTACGGCGCCCTCGTGCTTTGGGCCAAGGAGAACGGCGTGTCGCCCGCGGACGCTTCGTCGGTGGATGGGCGGCGTGCCCTTTTGGCGCACCCGACTGTCTCCAAGTTCCTCATGGACGAATGCCTGTTCCACATTTCGGGTATTAAGCACTACGAACAGCCGCGGGCATTCAAGTTCCTCACGGAGGAGTTCACCGTTATTAACGGGCTCCTCACGCCCAAGCTGTCGATGAAGCGCAAGGTGATCGCCGATAAGTTCAAGGACGAGATCCGCGAGCTCTATTCCAAGCCGGTCGCGGCCAAGCACCAGCAGCGCGTCGACCACGAGCACGCCAGCGGCCACGAGCAGCATCCTTAAAAGGCGTGCTTTCGCGTGTTTTATGGCGCGTGTTATATTGCAGCAGCGTGCGCCGCGTAAGAGTTGCCTGCCTTGCTTTGCGTATTGTGTTGAATGTATGCGCCTGTAACGGTCACACACTATTTACTAACGGCAAACACGCCGGGGCTGATCAGATCATCCGGGACAGCTGATGGGTGGCCTCCCACGCGTGGGTCATTTAAATTGAGTTTGACGGAAATTTTGGAAGAATAGGTCGCATTTCAAATTATTTTGCCGAGGCAAGCCCCACCCAATCTGAGAACGACATCGCAGCTCGCACTGACTGAGCATCCCCCGGAGATTGTTCGCGAATTCTGCAGACTCACCGGCTGCGCATGCGCCTGTGGATCATTCTGCGTGCACTGTATGCGCGTGTGTGTGCGTGTGCGTGTGCGTGGCATCGTCAAAGCACGGGCGTCCGTTTGCATATAAACGTCCTCGCCCACTCGTCGCCAACAGTGTTGCCGCATCCAACACATCGTTTTTCACTTTCGACTTGAGAAAATGGCCCACCTTACTCCCGAGCAGAAGGCCGAGCTGGCCCGCATTGCCGTGAGTGCCGTTGCGCAGTTTCTGAGACGGCATCGGGCGTTACTTTTTGTCGCTCCACTTGATGCAATCTTGCGACTCACGTGCGTCTTCGCCTCTCTCCACTGACTCACATGCAAATCGCACCACAGAACTACATCACCGCTCCCGGCAAGGGCATTCTTGCCGCGGACGAGAGCACGGGCACGATTGGCAAGCGTTTTCAGTCGATCAACCTCGAGAACACCGAGCCGAACCGCCGTGCCTACCGCCAGCTCCTCTTCACCGCGCCCAAGGGTGAGCCGCGATTGCTACTGCGTGGTGTGGTGTGCGTATGACCTCTGAACGGAAGGACTTGCGTGAAGAGTGGTCTTCCGTGCGTGGATTGTTCTTATTCGAGTGTCTCGGCTGTGCAGGCCTCGAGGACTCGATCAGCGGTGTCATCATGTACGAGGAGACGTTCTACCAGAAGACGGACGACGGCAAGAAGTTCGTCGAGCTCCTCAAGGAGCGCGGCATCCTCACGGGCATCAAGGTCGACAAGGTGCGTGAGAGCGTATCTGGCCACGCTGAGATGTGTGTTGCCTTGTGCGTCCGTTGCCCCGTTAGTTACCGTTGCGACATTACGCAGGGTGTCGTGAACCTCCCCGGCTGCGACAACGAGACGACGACGCAGGGTCTTGACGGCCTCAGCGAGGCGTGTGCCAAGTACAAGAAGGACGGCGCCGACTTTGCCAAGTGGTGCGTGCGAAACGACTTGTGCGGAGTGGAGACAGGGCGGCGAATATTCACTCGCTCACTTGTGTTCCCGAGACCTTACATCGGTCTTCGTGTTCCATTTTTTGTTTTCGGATACTTGACACGTGCGCTGCGCAGGCGGTGCGTTCTCCGCATCGGCGCCAAGCAGCCGTCGGAGCTTGCCGTGATGGAGAACGCGCACGTGCTCGCTCGCTACGCCGCCATCTGCCAGATGAACGGCCTCGTGCCCATTGTTGAGCCCGAGATTCTCATGGACGGCGACCACGACCTCCTTGTCGCCATCCAGGCCACCGAGCGCGTGCTCGCCGCGACGTACAAGGTGCGCAATCGTATTGCCTGCTTGTCAGTAGCCGCGAATCCATCGTCCCTCATGTACACCTGTCCTTGCTGTCTCTAGATAGAAACCGGCTCGTGAACCGTACTGACACGGTCTTCCCCCGTGTTGTTGTGGGGTCGATGGACACACGTCTACGATTTACGCTGATCGCCCCGTGTTGTTCTCCGTGCGTGCAGGCTCTCAACGACCACCACGTGTACCTCGAGGGCACGCTCCTCAAGCCCAACATGGTGTGCCCCGGCCAGGACTGCAAGATCAAGTACACGCCCGCCGACATTGCCAAGGCGACCGTCACAGTCCTCCAGCGCACGGTGCCCCCGGCCGTCCCCGGCGTCTGCGTGGGTAGCCGTGCCTGCTTGGCCGATCATTTTGTCCATTTTGCGTTGTTCGCTGTTACCTTTGTTGACCCGACCTTTCCCCATGTCCCGCACAGTTCCTTTCTGGCGGTCAGTCCGAGGAGGAGGCCACCGTCCACCTCAACGCCATTAACCAGGTCAAGGGCCGCAAGCCGTGGTCGCTCACGTTCTCGTACGGCCGCGCCCTCCAGGCCACGTGCATCAAGACGTGGAAGGGTATGCGTTTCGCGTGTGTGATTTACTGCGTATTGACTGCTTTCTCCATGTTTGTACGATATACCGCAGGCATCATGGTTGTATTTCCCCTTTACGCGCGGGGCGACATAAGGATAAGACGGCATGCTAATCTCTATGCCATGGCATTGCAGGCCAGAAGGACAACTTGGTCGCTGCGCAGAACGTGCTTCTCCACCGCGCGACTGCCAACGGCCAGGCCGCCAAGGGCGAGTACAAGGGAGGCGATGCCGCCGCTGTCGGCGAGTCGCTCTTCGAGGCCAACTACTCGTACTGAGCGCCCATTTGCTCGCTCTCGCATTCCACGCTTGCTTCCGTTCTGGCAGAATGAATGAACTGACCACAAATCCAAAGCCGACTGACTCTGAATCGGTCTTGTGACGTCATTGTCCATTGTCCACGAGTCGGCACCCCACACGGCCCACACGCACACACTGACAGCACGCGGACCTGCACACACAAACAGAAAAAGAGTTTCGACCGTTTCTGCACACACTGTGAGCGCGCTATGTTGCGTGCTAGGCCGCACACACACCCACGCGCTCTTCCTATTCATTCACACACGTCAACTGCGAAATCACTGTTTCCGACCAACCCCAGCCTATTGACCTCAGCCCCGGCGATCCAATGAGCACTTTGTGCGTGTGACGCGCGAGCCCCTTACGGGGCAACCGCACTCCATGCTTGCCTACTCACGCTTGTGAGAAAATTTGGCGCCGAGGGTGCGCCGCGTGACCGAGCATGGCGGCCCAGCGAGCCATGTCGCGGAGGCCGCCCGATTTCCATGAGGTCGATGAGCCACCGCACTACGCGCCCGCTCAGAGAGCCATGTCGCGGAGGCCGCCGGAGTTTCAGGACGTCGACGAGCCGCCGCACTACGCGCCCGCTCAGAGGGCCATGTCGCGCAGGCCGCCCGAATATCAGGACGTTGACGAGCCACCGCATTACGCGCAGGCGCGGCACCCTCCCCAAGTCGTGCGTCGGCCAAACTACCCGCAGGCGCCCGCCCATCCTGAACCAGCACCACGCGCACACTCTTACGCTTTGCAGGAGCAAAAGGCCCGTAACATGACGTCCCGGCGACCGTCTAACAGCTACGGACACGAATACCCGCGCAGTGAACCAGCGGCGTATGGCTCGCAGTTTCGCGCAGCCCGCCCACCCTCCCCTCCTCATCACGACGGATCCGGCTTCCACAGACCTCCATCGCCCGGCCCGGCGTACGAGCCTCCGCCGACTCGTCGAGGCCGCTCGAGGTCGCCTTTCGATGAACGAATTGCTCAGCGTCCAAGGCGTTCCTCGACGTCGCCGCATGTCTCTGCCGGCCGCGACACTTCCGGAGTTTATGTGCGCGCACCCTCGCACGCCGCGCCGCCACACGCGCGGCCAGACATGCACGGACGCCCGGCCGACAGAAACGGAGTTTCGATACGCGCTCCCTCGCGCGCTCCGTCGTCATACATGCGCGATCGCCCCGTTCACGACGAAGGTGCGCACTTTGAGCGACGTGACCGTCCACCGCAGCCCACGGGTCCGTACCGCAGTCATGAGTACGAGCGGCCTGTGGAATACCAGGGTCCTCCTGTTGACGATGGTCGCGCGAGCATGTCGGTGCGCCGTCCGATTACTGCCGGCCACGAGCTCGAAGGGCATGGAGAATACCAGCGGCGTTATGAGAGCGGGCCTGCGTACGATGACGCTGAACGTGAGCGGATTGCTGTGCGTCGGCCGACAATATCTCGCGAATATGTGGACGACCGCGACGGGCGGGAAGCGTACAATGTTCGCTACGATGTGGATCGCGGTCCTCACCGCCCCGCTGCGCACGGTCCAAGCGCTCGGGAATATGAAGGGCATGAGCGCCGAGACGCCTATTACGAGGAACGTGGCCGAGAACATGCGTCGTCTGTGCCGCGTCAACGGCGCGATTCCGAATACGATGGACCTGACATGCGTTACGACGAAAGGCCGCGCGAAGATCGCGGTGAACGCGCATTGCATCTCTCGCACAGTCGCGGCTATGAGCGGCCACCCGAACGCGATGGCCCCCTCGACAATGGCGGGAGACAGTACGAGTACGAGAACGCACACAGTGGACGGACGCAGCCTCCGATGCGCCACCACGTTGCGCCAAGTTATGAGCCCGACGGTCGTCGCGAGAGTTACGAGAGAGCGCCGACTCGGCCGTACGTGGACGAGGCACGGTCTCCTGTGCGCCGCGCGACTTACGAAGGCGGCCCGAATGGATATGACGGTCGGTACGTGGACGAGATGCGACGCCAGAGCAACAAGCACGGCGAACGCGGCTACTCGCCTGCGCTCAGGCCTGAGGGTGCCGAGTACGATGGGCTGGACAGACGCCATAGCAAGTACGTGGAGGACGTCGAGGGGCGGTATTACGCAGACGAGCGTAGAGGCCGGTCTCCTCGTCCCAGCTCTCGTGGACGCGATTATGACGACTGGTACCACGACGAAAGTGCGAGACGCTACGACGGCGAACGCCGTGAGCGTGAGCACGTCGACGATAGGGAACACGGCGACCGATACCGCAATCACGGTCGCGACGCGAGCTTTGACAGCGAGTGCGAATATTGCAACCGAGGCGACCACAGCGACCACAGCGACCGCAGCGACCGTAGCGACCGTAGCGAACGTAGCGAGTATTGGGAGTATCGGAGCCGACGTTCGCCGTCGCGCAGTTCCGAATACGACAGGTCGGATAGGCGCCGGAAGCGCAGCGGAAGCTATCATCGCGATGTCCACCGTGAATATCGTCCGCGATCCAGATCGCGAAGTCCGTCGTGGGAAGAACCGCACGGCGATGGGCGGCACGACGCGTACGGTTCCCGTGACACTGTGCAACGAAGCGTGGGGCACCACAGGGCCGCGGAACGCGGTCGTTACGACGGTGAGCATCGGGAGTATCAACAGCGTCGTCCCTCGCAGAGTCACCGCCCGGACGAAGGGAGGGAAGTGGATGTCGGCCGCGGCCGCACGCCAGTGCGACGGGATTATCGCGTAAGCACGGACGGGAACGGTGCCCCCACGCAACACGAAGGCCGCGTGGCGTATCAGCAAAGGCAAAGGGCTTCGTCGCGATCCGAGAACGGGTCCGCGCCTCGCAGGCCCGCAGCCGCAACTGCTTCTGCGCAAGAGCGGCCCGTCAGAGCGGCGCCGGCGCAGAAGACAAGACGAGAAGACGGGGACTCCAGTGATTCGAGCGGATCTACCATCGATTCCCGAAGTGGAACCACCAGTGAGTCGCGGAAGAGCCCTAGCGATTCGAGCGAAGACTCCACAGACCAGCGAAGATCCCTGGTCGGCCCGGTGTCGCGCGAGCGCACGCCGGTGCGTTGGCGGTCTCGCTCGCGCAGCCCCAGCCGCAGCATCGCGCCACCAACAATCGCGCGCATTCGCTCGCTCTCGCCGTTGCCGTCACCGAGAGGCACGCCGGAGGCAGCCCCGCACCGACGCCGAACAGCCGCGCCGGCGGCTGACTCGTCCGTGACGCGCGCCCTGACGTTCCCCTCGGCGCTCGTGCAAGGAGTGCGGGCGGAAGTGCCGCTGGATGTTGGTGCCGATTCTCATGGCGAGGTCAAGTCTACCGTGGGTGCGTGCGTGCAGTCTGTCGATGCGGCTATCGATCTCTTCTCCCTGCCCCCCGCGGCCATGCCGACAGACGGCGTTCTTGCATCTGGGGACGGCGAGCGCCACGAACCCACAGGTGCCGCTGAAGGTCGTGTCGTGCGTGCTGTCGCGGATATCGACCCGAGCACCGTTGCGAACGATGGAGGTGCGAACTCGCCGTCGTCGTGGTCCCTCCGCCCGAGTTCCGCCGTCATGTCGGAGCGGGACTTTGACAAGGACACTCTTGCGGACTGGATTGGAGGGGAGGACACGTCGGCCGCGCCCTCTGTGACGTACTGGTCGCCACCGAGGGATGTGGACGGGGAAGGTCTTGCGTGCGCTGAACAGCCGAGTGCCCCAGTGGACGCGGACGGGCGTGACGTGGAAAAGGGCGATGCGATGGCCGTGGTGCCCGTTGCGCGCGAGTACCCCTGGCGTCCCACTTCGCCCGACGCCCTCTCGGAAGCCAGCCTGTAGCACTGGCAGGCGGCCCTCACAAAATATACACGGTTCTCATGACACGGGAGCATTCTTTTTCCTTGCTTCGCAATTCATTTTCCGCGCCACTTGCGCGTTTGCGGGCTTTCACGTACAAAAAACTCGTGCACGCAACCACCGTGAACACAGATCGACCATCGCGCGCGCAAAGACAAAAAAAAAAAAAAAAAATAGTTACGCTCACTGCTTGTTCGCGAGAACAAAGCGGAAGCGGACGTCTCCCTTGCGCATGCGAGCAACGGCAGTGTTGCACTGGTCCATCGGGACGACCTCCGTCCACGGCCGCACGTTCGTCCGCCCCGCCAGCTCGAGCATCTCGATAATCTCGGCGCGCGAGCCGATGCAGCTGCCCGCAAAGTTGACGTTGTTGGCGACGAGGTCAAAGGGGTCAAAGGCGATCTTCTCCTCGGGGATGCCGACGACAATGAAGGTGCCACCCGGCCGGATGAGACCCATAAACTCGCTCCACTCAATGTTCGCGTAGAACGCGGTGCAGATGATAATGTCAAACTGCGGACGAAAAGGGCACCGCACGGTCAGTGGAGAGCGGACAAGCGACACAAAACGTCCAGTCGCGCGATTACACCACATGCGAGACGAGAGGAGAACATCCAACTCACATAGCGCTTGTGCTTGGCAATGTCGTCCTTGCTCTTGCTGACAAGGTACCGAGGGGCGCCCAGCTTCTTCGCGTCAGCGACCTTTGAGTCTGAGCTGGAGATGGCCGTCACTTCGGCGCCGAGCTCGTGCGCAAACTGCACGGCAAGGTGACCGAGACCACCAATGCCAATCACGCCGACGCGCTTGCCGGGGCCCGCGCCGTGCCGCTTGAGGGGCGCGTACACCGTCACACCGGCGCACATGAGGGGCGCGACGACCTCGGACGAGATATTCTCCGGAAGCTTAAAGGCATAGTCCGACTGAAGGCGCACGCTCCTGTCATTGCGAAGGGAGAGAAAGCGAAGTCAGATGTTGATGCTCACTGCGGAGGCGCAAGGGACGCAGCACATTTGCGCTCAGCACAGGGGTCACTCACTCCTGGTAGCCGCCGCGCGTGGGCTCGCCGTCAGGGTAGCGGCTGTTGTATGTGTAGAGGACTTCGGGACAGCAGTTGTCTAGACCGCGCGGGCAGTCGGGACACGTTGACTTGAGGCACGCGCCACACTGCGCGCCAACACCGACACGGTCGCCAACCTGCAACACAGCAGGATGAAACATTAGACACCGAACAAGCTGTGCAAACGCCCTCTAAGAAAATTTCCTAGAGTCAAAACGCACCTTGAGATGCTTCACATCCTTCCCCGCCTTCGTCACATGCCCGACAATCTCGTGGCCGGGAATGTAAGGATAGATCGAGGGACCCCAGCCGCTGTCAATGCCGTGGATGTCTGCACGCAACACACGCGTGACGTCAGCCAGTGACACACGTTTCAACACGGTTCAGCGCAAGCGCCCCTTTCTCACCACTGCCGCAGATGCCGCAGTGCGTGATCTTGATCTCCACGTCGTTGTCGCCGAGCGCACGCGGGTGGTACGAGTACGGCACAAGGGTGGCCTTGGGCTCCATCGCGGCGTAGCCGTTGAACGTGACGGTGTTGTCGACAACCATTTTCGTGTCACTGTAAGTTGCTTGCTTGCTTGCCTTCGGTTCGCTTGTTGAGCTCACTCTGGTTTTGAGTCACAGAAGGAGACGTCTGCGTGCCTTTTATATGTGTGTGTGTGTGTGCATGTGACAAGTGTGTGTGTGTGTGTGTGTGTGTGTGTGCGTGTGTGAATGGGGCAGCCCACACTGGACGGCGTGTCCAGCATTGATTGCACTTGCCGTAATTTTCCCGCACTTGCAATAAATAATTCCGCCTGATTATCAAATTACTATGAAATTCAATTTTCCTAATAATCGCTGTTGCATAAGCCAACGTGCGAACCTGACGTCACGCGAAGTGGAGTGCGGAGGTGTGCCGTAACGAGCACGTTGAGCGCGTTGAGATCCGGCAGAGCACGCACGGTCATGGCTCGCAGTCTCGCGCCTGCGTGGGCTGGGCGCATCGTGCACGTGCTTGGTTGTGGATGATGCAACGCAACTGGACATTCGGCCATCACTTCAGTGTCTGACACATCTGTTCTTGATTGGTTGCCCGTGTTTCTCGCCTGAGGACCGACTAATCGCCGGTTGCAACGACTGAAACTCTTTTCTCTCTCTCTCTCAAATGTACCAATGTGCCACAATTTCAGTTGAGCGCAATTCTGTTGAGCACATTCATTTCCCATTCCACCGATCCACACTCCACTTCCCGCCTCACACTAAATAAATGATCGCACCATCGAAATGAGCCCTCCGGCGATGATCACGGCAGCCGCTGGCGCGTTGAACTTTCCCACGGCGACGTACGCGCCCATGGCCAGCACCGCGTTCAGCGCGTCCGTCTTGACAGCCTTGTTCCACAGGAGGTACACGGCGGCGACGATGAGCCCGCACGCGCACGCATTGACGCCGACAAACACCGCCTGGACCCACTCGAGCGTGCGGAACCGGTGCCAGAGGGGCATGACCCCAATGATCAAAAACAGGCCGGGAAAGAAGAGGCCGATCCACGCGAGCAGCGCACCGCCAAACCCGAGCGCGATGGCGCCAAGGTACGCGCTAAAGTTGAACATGGGGCCCGGGAGCGCCGAGACGAAGGCGAATCCAAAGAGGAACTGCCGCTCCGTCACCCAGCCCGTCTTGACGACCTCGTCGAGCAGCATCGGGATGACGACCTGCCCGCCGCCGAATATCATCGAGCCGACGCGGAGGAATGCCTCGAACAGGTGCAGCGCCTTGGAATCGACCGCACCGCGCAGCGTCACGCACAGCACGAGGACGACGACGTACAGCGCGAGGAAGATGAGCCCAACGCGAATGCTGTAGTTGATGCGCATGCGGTGCATCTCCGACTCGACGTGGTCCTTCGCCCTCGACGACGCCCCGCCGCCCTGCTGGTTCAGCATAAGCGTCGCGCCGTCGTCCTCAAAGATGACGTCCTCATCCTCGTCCTCTGCGTCGCTGGCCCGCGCGAAATGCGCCGGCGTTTGGGCGGGAACGGCCGCCTTCTCGTCGTTGAGCTGCAGCGAGTGCATGCTGATGCGCGCATCGTTCGAGGCGGCGTGGGCGGTCAACCTCCCCTCGGCGTGTTGCAATGAATGCATGCTCACGTGCGCCCCGTCGCCCTGGTCCGCGACGTGCACAGGCGCCTCTGCCTGTTCGCTCGACGCGTCCGCTTCGGCCGGCTGCTGCGCGGGCACGGGGTATCGCCGTCGGTAGTAAAACCGGCCCGCAGTTATAAGACCACTCACGGCCATGACCGTGGGGAAAAGCCAGGGGAAGTTGTGGGAGTAGAGAAGCAGCGTGAGGGCGAGCGCGGTGAAAGCGATCACCGTCGTCAGCTTGTCTTTCACCTGCGATTCGCTCAACTTCACCGCGGCGATCGCGACGAGCCCAACAGCCGCCGACGCCGCGCCGTCCTCCAGCCCAAGCAGCCACTCGGGCACCTTCGAGTCACTCGAGAGCCACCGGTTCACGCCGAGCCCGAACATCGTCATGATAATGAAGCCGGGGAAACTGTGTGTGGGCGAAGGCAGATGAAGGGTCAGTCGGAGCACCGCCAAGCAAGTTCGCCGCGTGCAGCTGGAAAGCGCACGAAAAGCCCACTGTTGGCAGAGCCTCGCACGTTGGGCAATACACACAACGTCGCTTGCTATAAATGGAGGGTTACACGGAACGCAAGTGCGCGTCAATCACCTCCACCAGAAAAACCCGAAGAAGCCGCCACCGAGACCTGCGCGGCATATCGCAATGGCGAAGGCGACCTGCGTCGAAGTCGGGCCGGGAAGGCCCTGTCCCAGGCTGCAGATGCACAGTGCATCACGGTTGAGATCAGCGATGTCGCGTGCCATTCCCGTGCGCTTGGACAGTCCGCTGCACCGCCTGCAGTGCCTCTGCAGCCCACACCGCACTCACCCGACCATCTCGGCAAAGATCTGCTCCGACACCCATTTTCGTGTTGTGACAAAGTAGTTGAAGAGCAGACTCAGGTGCGCCTGTGGTCCGCCGAACGTGATCCATCCGAGCGGGAAGTACGCGAAGAGAATGTCCCTGTACGGCGAATCCCGCATGCTTGCGTCTCCGAGTGCGCCGTTCTCTGCAAAGCCGCCGTGCTGGCCCCGATCACCCCAACGTCGCTTTCTATTTTCCCGCGGACCGCCTTCTTCTCTCCCTCACACCACACACACTTCCCACTGCTAATGTGCTTTGTGTGACGTGGCTTTTTTTCTTTGGGCAGGTTGCCCTTGACGTCGACCGCACTCGCAATGACATAACTGAAACTGGCGACGTAACAAAACGTTACAACATGACGCACGTGGCGAAAGTGACGTCATGCAAAGTGAATGGGCTTGACAGCTTGTGGCAGGCCGCGGCGTTCTCCAGTTCGAAGACGCGGGATGGCGTGAAGAGGCAAACGCACATACACACGGCGGAGCGTGCGACTTCGGAGACCTCTCACATCTCTCCTCTTCCTCTCTGCGAGCAAGGGTTCTCGACAGTCGTCCGGTGGCAGCGGTCGCCGGACACGGCGGCCGGCGTTCCACTTCGCCGGTCTGACGAGAGATGTACGATGCCGCCCTTACCGTCGCGTGGAACAACTTGCACGTGCGGGATCTACTTGACTCAATTTTCTAACGGCGACGTGCTACGATGACTCTGCGGCAGGCGAAGTGGCGCAATGCTGCCGTCATTGTCTTCATGCTGTCCATCGCCTCCTTGGCCGCCGTTTTGTTGCAGTCGAGCACAGAGCTGCAACGTCTCGTTTCGAGCGGCGTTGTAAGCGTGTCGCAACCCTCTTCGAGCTTGAACGGTGATTCGTCGGGAGATCACCCGCAGAAGCACTCGCATGGGCCTCACGACCCTGAGACGGGCGATGGCGAGCACGTCGAGTCGCACTCCCACACGCACGCGGACGCAGATGTCGAAGACGGCGACGCGATGGACAATGCCTTAGTGGACGACCTTGTGGGTGAAGACGCTGCTGGCAGTCGCAATGACATGGCGCGACAGTCGGATCCTTCGCTGGACGAAGATTCGGGTTCCGCGGAAGAGTTGCCGCAACCGCCGGCCGCGCGCATCAGTGCGATTGTGACTCGTCCTCCCCCTCCCGCCACAATTGCCATCCCGACGCGCAGTTCGCCGATGGGTGCGCAAGGTGGCGAGGCTCGCTCGTCATCTCAGTCGCACTCGTCGTCAGCCGTTCCGTCGCGCACGTCATCAGTCGTTCCATCGCCCTCACCACCAGTCGTTCCATCGCGCACACCACCGTCGTCGGTCGCGTCGGCGACGCCGTCTGCTTCAGTCGCGCCCTTCAAGTGGCCAAAGCACGGGAGCGGCGATCGCTGGGGCATGACGCCCATGGAGCGCGAGTACGAGCGGCGCGGATTCCGGAAGGGATACTTTCTGCACTATACGCCGGACGGAGGGTACTGCGCTGGGCTCGGGCACCAGTTCGAGTCACTCGCGTGCGCGCTGGCGGAAGCGGAGAGACTCAATCGCACGCTGCTGATACAGGGGACGCTGTGCATGGACGGGCGTGGGAAGCGCCCGAACAGACTCATCAGGTGCGATGCCCTCGCCGCACATGTTGCAGGCACCAGACCACGCCCATAGCGCACAGCCCCTCCACCTCCCCCCCTCCCCCCCCACACACACGACCGCACTCACCCCTCGGCTCGGCGTGCCTGCAGATGGGACACGTTCTTCGACCTGGACGCGTTGAGGCAGGTGGCGCCCATCGCCGAATTGCCGGGCGTTGCGGAGGATGTGGAGGGCGTGGCCGTGCCGCTGGACCTTCCCGGCGAGTTTGCGCGCCCAGAAGGCGCCGAGGTCGTCGACACGAATGGCCTCTCGCACTACACGCTAGAGAACGTCCCAAGCGGTACGGAGGCGAGTATAGTTGGGCGCCGCTGATCGAGGCTGCCATGCCGACAGCAGAGACTGCGCCGTCGTAAGTTGCCGTTAAAACTCCTTGAATATCTGCTGAAAAAATCTGACCGTCGTACGCTTACACAGTACCCATTCTTCTCGACCGACTCGCTGGCGATGGGACGTGCGGCGGATGCCCGCGTGATCGTGCGGAACTTCTCGCGCAAGCATGACGACGAAGGGCGCGCGCTTACGCGTGCCGCAGTGTATTGGTTCGAAGTCTGCAAAAGGTGCGCGAGTGAGTGTGCGTGTGCGTGTGCGTGTGCGTGTGCGTGCGAGAGCCACGTATTAGAATCAGTCGTCAGTTGTTCACAGCGTGTTGCATATGTGCGCCTGCCTGTGTGTACATGTGCTCACATTGGAGCTCGCAAATATGCGCCCATCGCAGTCAACCAAACCTGGAAGTCGCCATGAAGTCGCACTGGCGGATCCTGCGGTACTCGCGGCTGGTCCTCAACGCGGCGCAGCAGGTCGTCTCGGACATGACCACCGACATGCTCCTCCGCAACGCATCCGCCGCCACCGCGCTCATGGCAAGACGAAAGGCAAAGACGCACAGCGAGTTTGTTCCCTTCTGGGGCATCCACGTGCGCCGCGGGGACAAGGCGGCAGACAAGGTGAGCGGGATCTGCGCTTGGGCTGCTCGCTTACAGTACGCGCGGGTGCACTCGATCCAATGTTGTCCGCCCACACGCACCAATATCACCAATTCACAATTTTGTCCGCACACAACAGGAACGGTGGCCGCACCTCGACGAGGACACGCAAGGCCCGCGCCTTCTCAACACGCTGTCCCAGTGGATTCCCCCTGGTGACGTCATATACATCGCCTCGGACGAAGGCCAGAAGGGCTTTTTCGACGCGCTGAAGGAGGTTTGTGACGTTACATAGCGCGCATTCTCAATTCCCTAGCGTCCATGCGTCCTCCGTGCTGAAGACGTCGCCCATCGCCAACGCAGAGATACCACGTATACACGCTTTCCGATTTCCCAGAGGCGATGCGCATGACGCGCTCGCTCGACTACCTCTTGTACGCCGTCGACATCAACGTGCTCACCTTCGCTGCAATGCGCATCGACACGTTCCAGAGAAACAACGCCACGATGTACCTCACAAGGTCAGGTCGCCGCAAAGTGGTCATGTGCATGGAGCTCGACACTCAGCAGCCTTGCCTCGCAGTGACCCCCGCTTTGGGACTGGACAGCGGCGCGTTACAAACTTTGGCGGTGGCGCGTAGTCGCAACACACGTCGCCGCAAGTACGAATCCGCTTCGTCCCGAGCCAAGGAAGTCGACCGATGCGAAGAGGGACGCACAACCATCGATAGAGAGAGATGGGAGGGAAGGCGCGACGGCGCATTGTTAAAAGCCGTCAGACACAACAGTCGGCACAACGCGGGACATCGCCTCAACAGCAATACAGACGACCCGAGGGCAACGGACAATGTTGTTGCGCAGCGTGCTATTTATCGGCTGCCTGTGACAGGGCCATCCGCACTTAGGACGGCTGGCCAAAGACGTTGTTCAGCTGCTGAGTGCAGCGGATGAACGTCGTCCGCTTGCTCAGCTCGCGGAGCTGCGCCGCGCCGACGTAGGTGCACGTCGAGCGAATGCCACCGAGAATCGACTTGATGGTCACATCCACTGCCCCACGGTAGGGGATCTCGACGACCTTGCCTGCGCGCCGCCACGAGTTCAGTAATTGTGAACGCACACAAGCACAACAGTAATGCATACGACACACACACACACGCACACACGCACACACACACACACAGGCGCGTATTCACAGGGGACAGGACCACTTCTCACCTTCGGACGAGCGGTACTCGGCCACACCGCCCGCGTACTTCTCCATGGCCACCTGTGAGCTCATCCCGTAAAACTGCTTGAAGAGGCGTCCGTCCCGCTCGATGACCTCTCCCGACGTCTCGTCGTGGCCCGCCAGCATGCCGCCGAGCATTACAAAGTCCGCGCCGGCGCCAAAGGCCTTGGCCACATCGCCGGGGTTTGTGCAGCCGCCGTCCTGCGATAGAGACCTCAGAGCAATAAGAATAAAAGCGTTGGACATGTGATATGTTCACAACATGCCGTGTGACTCTCCGGGCGAACGGAGAGAAGGAAGAAGGCTCAGTGCACTGTTGTGTACTCACGGCAATAATGTGGCCATTGAGGCCATGCGCGGCATCGGCGCACTCAAGGACTGCGCTCAGCTGGGGATACCCAACGCCGCTCTGAGAACGCGTCGTGCAGACCGACCCTGCGAGTGGTGTGTTCGTAAGATGTTGCGTGTCTGTGTGAGAACTCTTTGCCCACTGTACACGCACAGACGCATGTGATTTGGACGATACCCACCTGGCCCAATGCCGACCTGACCAATTCGCACGTGACCATCGCACGCGCGCGTTGCAAGTGGGATAAGGGAGTGCATGAGAACGCGAAACTTAGAGGAGAGCAAGATGTCAACAGCAACTGACAAAGTGCGCACGCACCTTCACAATGTCGGCGCCGCTGAGAACGAGCTCCTCAACCATCTCGCCCGTCACGACGTTGCCAGCCTGTTCGCACGGCAGGAGTGCATGAGCCCAGAGACGCACGGCAGGAGTGCATGGGCCCAGAGACGCACGGCAGGAGTGCATGAGCCAAGAGACGCACGGCAGGAGTGCATGAGCCCAGTGACAAGCCGAAACGGAGAAGACGCTAGAAAAGAAAGGGTGCGCCGACCCGCGACACACACAAACTCGCGGCGCGCGTGTTACGCACCATGATCGTGTGCTTTGGGAACGCCTTGCGGACGTCGCGCACAAACTGAACAAAGTGCTCAGAGTATCCGTTCGCCACGTCGAGACATATGTTCGTGATCTGTCGAAGCGGAAACAGCGCCACGTGAGACGACTATTCCCTTTCCTCTTCTCCTGCCTCTGCAGCGCAAGATCGACAGTTGCACGCAGCTCACCCCAGGGCACGCCTTGAGAATGTCCGAGAGGCGCTCCATGTCGGCACCGGTGCCAGAGCTAACGGCCACGTACTGCGGTGGCGGCGGTAAGCGGCGCACGAATGAATACAGCAATCGCCACTAGCCATGTGTTGCGGCAGCGTCAGAAAGGAGAACGAAGGGAGCGGCTTACCTGGAGAATGTCGGGATTTTCGGCGCAGAACTTCGTCCAGTCCGCCACGTTGTAGTACTTGTGCGCGGCCGTCATGACCTTGTGCTGAGAGCGATTGAACAGCCGTTGTGCGCGAGAGTGACGTGTGCCCCCAATTCTCATACATGTACAGTAAGCAACAGGAAGGCCACTATTGTCGTGCAAAAGCATGAACGGACGCATCGATACCTTGGCGAGGGACTTGGCCATCTCGAACGTGCCGACAGTGTCCATGTTCGCGGCGATGATGGGCACGCCCTCAAACGTGTTGCCGGAATTCTTGAAGGTGAACTTGCGCGTCAGGTCGACCTGGGGACAAGGCAGTGAGTTGGTGGAACGGGGCATGAAGTAAGACGCAGATATATACGAATGAATGCCCGCACACACAGACACACACACCGCGACACCACACCACACACACCACACACACACACACACACACACACACACACACACACACACACACACACACACACACACACACACACACACACACACACACACACACACACACACACACAC
>CALSCQ010000239.1:0-13798 GCA_943704525.1 Pigoraptor vietnamica
AGAGAGAGAGAGAGAGAGAGAGAGAGAGAGAGAGAGAGAGAGAGAGAGAGAGAGGGAGAGAGAGAGAGAGAGAGAGAGAGAGAGAGAGAGAGAGTGTGTGTGTGTGTGTGTGTGTGTGTGCGTTCATTTAAGCGGACACAATTCACGTGACACATTTCTGTGAGAGGCGCTCTGCAATCGCTGCTGCTCGCACCCACCAAGACGCGCGACGACGCCCACGAACACGAGGTCGTAGAAGAGCTCGATCCACGACGTCTTGCGCTCGTCAGTTTCGCGGTAGAGAGTGCTGCCAATGAAGTACTGGCGCACGCGCGGACGGCGGTACAGCATGCGCACGGCCCAGTCGCGCTGCTGCTTGGCCTCGTCCTCGTCCTCGATCGCCTCAATCTCGTCAATGTTCCCAAACTGGTGCACGGTCTGCTTGTGCAAGGGGATGACATGTGCCGGCGCGTGAGTCATATGGCCATCTTTTTGGTGAGTATGTGCGCGCGTACGAATACGCGTGCATAAGAGTTTCTGGTGGTGACCGTGTATGTGCGTGAGTGTGCGTGATAATGAGGGCGAGCATGAGTCCTTCCCCTCACGACGACTCGGCTGTTACAGAGCACATCAGCGCGCACACCCACGTGATGCGTGGACGATGCCGACGATTCCGAGTCCCTCTCCTCGGCCTTTGCTTTGAGGCTCGCAATCTGCGACGCAAGGGCATCGAGCTCCCCCATCGCCGAATCCGCCGCTTCCTTCGCCTCACTCTGCAGGCGCTCTGCCGTCGCCCGCTGTTCCTCGAGCTCTTTCATGCTGTGATCGTACATGCGCACGTTCATTAGCGGATATTGCGCAGCGAATATACGCAACGCGCATGCTTGCGCACGCCCAAACGCGCCTACATAGCCCACACCAACACACGTCCCAACCGAGACCCACCGCGCCTTGAGGAAACTGACGTGCTCTGACGACCCAAACGCACAATAGGCGTCGGAGGGCGAGTCGTGCGTGCCATCCGCAAGCGCAGCCGCCGCCGACGCCTGCGGTGAAAAAGATAGAAGGAAAATTGAGCGATCAAAATAAACGACACAAGGGCGCGCTGACGCAAGCACTCGATCCAAGGAGTGAACATGAAGTGTCGGACCATTCGGACCACATGGACTATTTGCACATCCACTCCATAAGCAGACGAAGAGGGAAATGCATGCCATAAGCACACGAAGAGGGAAATGCATGCCACAACAGACGAAGAGGGGAATGGGGAAATGCATGCCACAACAGACGAAGAGGGAAATGGGGAAATGCATGCCACAACAGACGAAGAGGGGAATGGGGAAATGCATGCCACAACAGACGAAGAGGGAAATGGGGAAATGCATGCCACAACAGACGAAGAGGGAAATGGGGAAATGCATGCCACAACAGACGAAGAGGGAAATGGGGAAATGCATGCCACAACAGACGAAGAGGGAAAGCATGCGAACTTTACGCCGGGCGCGAGTCGCACAAGTCGAGGAAGGGGGCCTCCGCCAAGCGGGCATTGCTCACAATGCTTGTGACACTGACGCACCTGCTTGACAACGTGGATGAGGCGCTGTCCAACATGGAGTGTCGTCTGTCCGGCACTCTCGGCAAGAGAGCGCGCTGAAAGAGAGGGTGAAAAGAGTGGAGTGTGAGCAAACTGTCAGGCCACGCAAAAAGGAATGCGCTGGCACAGCGATCGTCATGCACAATCATCACTGTCACACGGCGTGTCACACACTCACACACTCACACACGCAGGTACGCACACACGCACAAACGCACGCGCGCACACACACATACACACATACACACACACACACACACACACACACACACACACACACACACACACACACACACACACACACACACACACACACACACACACACACACACACACACACACACACACACACACACATACATACTACATACACAAAGTCACACAAACAGACCATGCACGAAGCGCAAATGCACGCTCTAAAATAAAATTTAAAAAAGCCCGAACACTTTCTCCGAATAACCCATTGACAAAGTCGAATTCCAAACCCTTCGCGTACCGTTTGCGTTTGACTCCCGCCGCATCCGCCTGGCCGCCTGCTGCCACTTTGTCGCATGACGTGCCGAGGGTGTTCCCGCGGGCGACTCGCTGTCCGTCCCTCCATCCCCGCGCGAGGCAACGGAGGGCGATTCGCTCCCCACGTCGGAGCGAAATGCGCCCGACATGGCGCGTTTCTCACTATGCAGAATGGGCAAGACACAGGGCGCGTTTAA
Organism: Pigoraptor vietnamica; assembly: GCA_943704525.1. Classification (NCBI taxonomy): domain Eukaryota; class Filasterea; order Ministeriida; family Capsasporidae; genus Pigoraptor; species Pigoraptor vietnamica. The sequence goes on from CALSCQ010000239.1 coordinate 2,284, forward strand.
CGCTCTTCGCGCTGACACCGCCCCTCACTCGAAGTCTACTTCTTAGCCCTCGCTCGCCAACGCTTCCCATACGACCTGACTGGGGTGCGCCTGTGTTTTTGGAATGGTGACCTCCTTGTCCGGACGCACACTTGTGTCCGGACGCATCGCGAAGCCAGACAGGCAACAATGGAGCCGCCCCTGTCATGCACGGCACGCACTCACGACACGCACACGCTCTCACGGGGCACACCCACCATCCCGCACGCCTGGCTTCGCGACGACCCGCCCTCTTGCACGACGCAGTGTATTAATAGGGCGAGAAGAAGACACGAACCGCCACACAGTCCATCACACACCAAGCTGAAGCTCAACACGGCAGTCGCTGAACTGTGAGTTGAGAGTGACTCAGTCCAATTCACGCAACAATGGCGACCCCGGTCAAAACAGCGCTGAACGACGTCGACACGAGCGGCAAGTTCAAGCGCACGGAGAGCCAGTTCCGACAGTGGGTGCGTGCGGACGGATCAACGCCGTTTGCGCCGGAGAAGGGCCGCTACCACCTCTACGTCAGCTACGCATGCCCGTGGGCGTCCCGATGCCTCGCCGTGCGCGAACTCAAGGGCCTTACGGACGTCATTGGGCTCTCGGTGGTGCGTTGCAAGTTTGAAGGCTTGTTTGTGCGGTTGTGTTCCGCATTGCTCCGAGTGTATTTTGGGGACGAATTTGCTCGCAGGCACTTCCCCACTACTGTAGGATGCACGTGTGTCTGTGTCTCGTTGTGTAAACATTGCGAGTGACCACTCCGCTTTGGTCGCTCACTCGCAGGTGCGTGCTCTTTGGGGCAGTGTTGTGCCCGGCACCGACGCGCGCGGGTGGGTCTTCAACAACGGCGGGAGTGACGACGAAGAGGGCGCCACACGCGACGACGTCAACGGCTGCAAATCGATGCGCGACCTCTACATGCTCGCAGACCCCAACTACGGCGGCCGCTTCACCGTGCCCGTGCTGTGGGACAAGAAGACGCGCACGATTGTCAGCAACGAATCGTCCGAAATCATTCGCATGCTCAATGCCGAATTCAACGCATTCGCGACGAACCCTTCGCTCGACCTCTATCCCCCCGCCCTCCGCAGCGAGATCGACGCTGTGAACGCGTGGGTGTATGATGCTATCAACAACGGCGTGTACAAGTGCGGGTTTGCGACGACGCAGGCGGCGTATGACGAGGCCATTGTCGAACTGTATGAGGGACTGGCGCGCGCGGAGGCGATTCTGTCGAAGAAGCGGTTCCTCGTGGGTAGCAGGTGCGTGTAAGTGAGAGTGGGTGTAGCGTGCATGTGCCTGTGTCATGCAAGTGTGTCTATGTTTGACTGTGTGTGTCTATTTCTGAGTGTGCGTGTACGTGTGTCCCGTCCGTGTCTATGTGCTTGAGGTCTTGGGAGTGTGTCCCTGAGATATTTATCTCATCTCCCCCTTCCACTTTTCAGTCTGACCGAGGCTGACGTGCGCCTGTTTGTGACGCTCATTCGGTTTGACGAAGTGTACGTCGTGCATTTCAAGTGCAACCGCGCGTGTGTGCGCGAATACCCCGGGCTGTTTGGCTTCCTCCACGACCTCTACCAGGTGGGGCATGGTGTTTGTAACATTAGTCTCATGCATGATGATCGTTGCCGCTGCACTGTCAACTAGAGCGGTGTTATGTTGCGCCCTTGTCGCGAATGCATGCTTACTCCCGTGAGACTCCCCATCTCGCACACCCCCGCACAGCGCACGCGCACTCACGCGACTCAATCACCCTCCCACGCAGACGAACAACATTGCGCGCACAGTCAACATGCAGCACATCAAAAACCACTACTACGGCTCGCACCACCAGCTCAACCCGCGCGGCATTGTCGCCGCTGGTCCCGTAATCGACTACACGCGGCCGCACAACAGGGCCGCACTCCCGTAGCGCGCGTGTGGAGGGATGTCGCGTGTGTGTGGTAAAAATCGGAAGCATTCGTTTATCATCACCTCAATGTGAAGTGAGTGAAACGCACGGGCAAAGGTGGCCATTCCGTCCAACGGATGACCACTGGCATATAGTAGAAAGAGAAGGCAGGAGGGTGTTAAGGGGAGCGAGTTCACACGGCCGCAAAGACGAATCCGAGCGTGAGCCCCGTCGTCGACCCGGACGGGCATGACGTCCCCGCAACAACAAACGTGCGCGCGCGACCGTCGCCCGTCGTTCCCACGCAGCGCACAAGCGGTGTCACGGGGAGGGCATTCGCCGCTTCGCCCGACCCCGCGGCAAATTTAAGTGGCTGAGGGGCCGACTCGCACGCGTACCCAATCGGCCGCAGCACGATCCACGCGTTCGCCGTGCACTCGCTGTTACTTCCGAGCACGTGCGTCGCGTTGCCGGCGTCGTAGCAGTCCCACAATTGCAAAGCGGTCGCGTTGGACGACGCGCACACGCCTTCGCCCGTGGGAACGGTCGCAAGCACATCGACCAGCACGTAGTCCGTTCCGCGCGGGAGCACGCTGACCGTAGTCGCCCACACATCGCCCGAAGACACCGACGCGTACTGTGCGAGAAACACGAGCGCCACCGGTGTGCCGGCAGCATCTGCGAGAGGAAGGACGCGCATGCGACGGCGGACGTTGTTCCGCTTGTCGAATCCGTCGCCGGGCCTCAGGAACAGATAGTACAGCCACAGTGTGTTGTGGGCTGGCACATCGCTCACGAGGCTCGAGTACGCGACGAGCTCATCGACACCGGTGCCGCGACTCCAGTTGGGGGCTGGGGTGGTGTTGACAGGGTGAGCATACGCAGAGGCGAACGCATAGTGGATATGGGGATACAAGACAGAGAAATATAGAAACGGGAAACATAAATAAGCGGAACCATAACCAAAAAAAGACAGACATATAAAATAAAAAAAAGCTCGCAAAGCAAACGGTGACACATACGCATCGCCGGGAGGAGCGTGAGCATCCCAGCGCCGTCCCACGCGACGCCGTCGGCGGATGCGCTTGCGACAATGCCGCCGTGCGATTCGCCCACGGAGAGCAGCGCCGTCGAGTTGGGCAGCCACGCAACAAAGGTGCCCGCGATGCCGCGAAGGGCGTCGGGCGACGGCGACGGCGCGAGTGCGTCAAGCGAAAACGTCCCGTTGTGCAACTTGAACCACGTGCCGGGCCTGCGGATAACAAGGGGTGCGCACAACGAAGGATGAGCAACAACACGCACGCGACACGGCACACATTCGCAGACAGTCAGTCGCACGGAGAACTACACATCAATCCAGCCGCGCACGCACACATGCAAGCACACGCGCTCGCACCTTCCCCCGTCAGCCAGGCTCGCGCGCGCCACCCCAATGTCCCACTCGGGGTAAAACCCATAGAACATCAAGAGACTATCCCCAACCGCCACGACCGAGTGGTCGCCGGCGCCCGTCGTCTTGTTCGGCGCAAACGCCGCGCCCACAAGCACAGTGTTGTTGGGATATCCCGCCTTAGTGTACGTCTTTCCGCCGTCCGTGCTCTCGCAGTAAGCGACGCTCTTGTGAGTCTGACCGAGGCCGTAGTCGCACTGCGTCTCTGCGTGGTACCATCCGCGCACAACGGGCTCCTCAGTCGCGCCGTTCCCGCCAACAGACGACTGCGCGGGAAATGCGCGTGCTGCGTTGAGCCACGCGCCGCACGCGTCGATGCTTCCCGCGGGGCCTTGCGAGAGCCCCGTTGATGGCAGGGGATCGGATAGTATGTCGTCGACACTCTGTCCGTACGACTGCTGGAACGTCTCTGCGTTTGCCGTGTACGTGATGGTGGTGTGCCCGCCCACTGCGCGTCCCAGCAAGGGGGGGTCAGAGTGTTGGCTGGACGTCTCTTGCTAAGTCAATGGCAACGGCCAAGCGACTGCAGAAATGCATTGCGCACCCTTCGTGGCATAGCACCACACACACACATGCACGCACCTCCGTCGGTCACCACGAGCACGTTCGTTGGGTTGTCGGGCACCGACGACGCGTCCGTGTGCACCACTTCGGGCGTCCCCACAATAATGGCCACACCGGACAAGGGGCTGCGTCACGGTCGCACAGTCAGCGCATACATGGCATTGCATTGGCCAGCAGCGTGATGCGTGTAAACAGTGTGTTCGCGATGTGCGCGTGTACGCGTGCGCGTGTGTGTGTGTCTGTGTGTGTGTGCGTCTTTGTCCGTGTCTGTGTTAGTCTGTGTGTGTGCGTCTGTGTGTGTGTCTGTGTAAGTGCGCGAGTCCCTGTAAACAGTGTGTTTGCGGATGTGCGTGTGCACACACGTATGTGTGTGCGTCTGTGAGTGTGTGTGAGTCTACGTGTGTGCGCATGATGGCACTTGTGAAACGCTGACATGTGTGTCATGTGTGGCTACGATGCACCGTTCTGATGTACGGCTGGGATGCAACGAACGCAAACAGGAGGGCTCACCTCGGCGCCATCCCTAAGTGCTCTTCCCGTGCTTCTCCGACGGCAGACGCTCGCCTTGCACCCGTCACCGTCGTGCGATACCGAAGGCCATCTCTGTTTCCCTTGGCCGCGTCTGCGCCGTTTGAACTCGCGCACGCCGCGAGCACCGCCCACACGAGAAGGGCGACGAAAACACCCCGCGCGGCCCCAAGAGTCATCGTGTGTGTCGTTGGACGCTCGGTTGCGCGTGGTAGTGCAAAAGAAAAAGCCAATAGTAGTGAGTTTGTGATCGCTTTCCCCAACCGATTCGATTCGGCCCAGACGACTAAAATTTTAAGTCGTTTGTGCCCTAGCCATCTGTTACAGCTTTCGAGTAACGGTCAAGGGTCGAGTCGGGTCTCATTTATTCGTGGTTGCTGAAGAATGTTCTCACTAGCTTACGTCCCACTGTGCTGAAGCGCGTCCTCTTCCTTGCTGTTGGGAACTCCGGTCCCTTAAAGTCTGTCTGAAATTTGTGTGTAAAAGTTGGATTGAGAACACAACCATGCACGATAAATTGATGCCCGACGAACAACGCAAGTGGCCGCTTCTAACGGCGCACCGCAGCGAACAGATCGAATGCTACCTCTGCGCCGTACACGACCCCTGCGAAGGCCCCGGTTGAGGCACAACGCGCACGCCACACTGGCGCTCAATTGTGCGCATGGGCGTCACACAACAATGTGGTGGTGGTTCTTCCGCAAGCAGGCTGCCGCGCACGAGGCCCACCACGCGGCCGTCCGCAGAAAAAACTGCCGCGCCAGAGTCGCCGTGAGTCGCAGCAGGCGTGGGAATGCCCCAAGGTACGCGCATCGCAAAACAGCGCGAGATCGAAGCGCCCGCGTCGCCTTCGCCGCTCTCGATTAGAGTCAGCGCCGCCTCCATACGGAGACACGTGAGGTTCGTTTCTGCGCCGAGCTTGAAAAAACGCATCACGCGGCATCCCCTCGTGGGTCGCGTCCACGTCCAAAGAGGCGACAAATGGCGGAATGCGACCCCGCAAAAACGTGCCCAGCAGAGAAAGAGGGTCCCCGCTGAAATATGGCTGCTGCGGCGGCCGCACTTCTGCGAACACTCGCTTCAACGGCGGCAGACGCTGATCGCCGACGCTCACGACGGCGACATTCAGTGCGCCATGTAATGCAGCCACCGTGCCGATACCAACGGACGCACGCACTCGAGTCATACGCAATGCACGCACACGCGCGACTCCGCCGTCGACGACATGCGCGCATGTGAGCACATGCGCCGAATTCGCATCTTCACCGTCGAGTGCGACGAAGGGGCCAACCGTACCGGTCAAAGCCACGCCTGTGTCGATGGGCGTTACGAGGCGCACTCCGATCGCCGCAATGCGTGCGCCGTCCCCCAAAAAGAACCTCTCGTCCAAACAGCGAAAACTCGGCCGAACACACGTCGACGGCGAAGGATTCGCCGGCGCATTCGACGGCGCGCCGGAGAAGCGGATCGCCGAGGGGCACAAGCCCTTTCTGCTCCACAAACATGGTGACGACATCCTCCTGCACCCAAGCCCGCCCCGCCGGGACCATCCACGCGGCTGCAGTGCGACGAGGTTGCGATGGCGCCGTGCAAGCGCAGGCGCGACCGCCTCAATTGCGCGCTGCATCGCCACCTCACGTGTCGGAGACGAAGGCCGCAAGAGCGTCTCGGCGACAAGGTCGTCAATCTCGTAATCCCTTCGCCACGTCAGTTCCTGTGGAAGCCTCTGACCGGGCGGGTGGGCGATCACGGCGGCCGCACCGCTGTCCCGCTCGCATCACGATCACCTGCGAGTCGCTGACGGCGCCTCCAATGCTACGCATGATTGCATCGACAGCCGAACGCGACGAGCCGCGCTGGTCGCACCGCCCGAAATCAAATTCAACCGCCACAATCGGCGCGGGAACGGCAAGACGCACATCAGCCGCCACGCACGCGCGGACGACCAGCGGCGCGGCCAGCTCTGCCGGCGGAGGCGCAAACCACATACGCTCGTTGGGCGTGAGGGCGTCCCCCAAAGTCAGCTCATTCAGGCGGCTCTCGAACGTGCGAAGCGCCTCCTCAACAGTTAAACGAGCGCAGGCGTCGACACTCAAGACCTCGGCCTCTTCAGACGCCGCGCAGCGCCGCACTCCCGCGATAGCTTCCGAGATGGTTGCTCCAGTCCAGACACGCCATCTAGACAAAGCGAGCTTTCGAGGTAGCATGCTGGAGCCGTGGTCTGCGCGTACGCAAATGGCCCGTAAGAATGCAGACACGCGCGCATGCCAGACAAAGCGCACACACAGGCGCACACACGCGCAAACACAGATAAACACACTCTGAATTCGCACTCACCACAATGGTCCCACGCTGGTTTCCGAGCCCATCAGTCGGGACGCGCCCAACGGCCACCGACTCCGGCGTCGCCACGACCGGCGCTGCCCAGATGGGCCCACAGAACAGCCCACACGAGACGAGTTTGCCGCAGGCGTACGCCATCGCGCGCGCGCGCGCGGCGAAATACGACGGCGGCGGAGGGCAGCCAAGGACGCGCACGCCCATCGCATCATACGCAAACTGCAGTGGGGCGCCCTTGCCATCGCAGCGTAATGGGCGCCCTTCCTCCTCTGCGGATCACGTGCCGAGGCGTCCTCAACGAAAACACGCCCACCTTTGCCGTCCCGTGTACCTCGAAATGTGCGGCGTTACCCGAACAGGATGTAAGGGACAGCACCCCGTTCGACTCGCACACGTACTCGCCGCTCGACGCTTGCCAGTGCAGCAGCACGACGTCTCCGGGGCAAAACGGATCCATGCTTGCGGCCGCCTCCCTGCACCGCTCCGCGCCACGCCGCAGCGCCGCACAGTCCCGCTGGCGCCATGTTGGTCCCCTCCAGAAGCTCCCACAGGGGAAGGACACCGCACTGAACAACTTTGGAATCGTCGCGGACCGACAGCAGCCAAGCGCCGACAGCCTCCGCCGAGGGGGGATCTGCGCGACCGAATGGGTGCGGCGCACACCCCGCCCCGCTCACCGCGCGCACGGCGCCATGTCGGCGGCCAACGCGGGCAAGCTCAGCGACGGCCACCGCTGCATCTAGGTGTCGTGTTTCGTTTGCCACGTAGTGCCGCGCGCGTCATCGCCGCAGTCCCACTCAACACAAGAGCCGCGAACGACGTGGACGACCCTGACATGGGTGCCGTATTCCGAGAAAAATTTGCGCCATTCCCTCTTGCTGCTTTCCTTCTCGCAGCTCAGCAGTTGCTCGAGCGCGTCCACGAGAGGCCGCAAGTGCGAGGTTAACGGGTCGACGTCCGCGTCCCATCGCGCATACTTGGTAACTACGCTCACGCCACGGACGCGACATTGACCTTCCCGTCCACGAGGCCGTCGTGGGTGGTACGGCGCAGCGCGGGGACAGCGACGAGCCCAACCTCCGGCGTGCCATCCTCGCCGCACGGGACGGAATGGTACGCGCCCACGGCAAACGCACGGCGTCGCCTTGACTCGAACGCTGGGTGGGGCGAGATGGATGCGAAGCGCACGCCATCTCCGAGGCGAGTCACGCTGACGGGCAGCCGCCCCACGACAACGCACTGTGGGCTCAGAACGTCCACAAGGTCGCCACACTGCATTTCGTGAAAAGATGGCGGGGGATTTACTCCTCTTTATTGTGGTTACTACTGTGCAATCGGCGCAGTAACGTGATGACACACACACACCCTCAACTGGCCTTAGCGACTCGAGCCCCCTCGAACATTGTCGCACCTCGCTGGGCGTGCCATAACCTGCACAAACTAAGTAGTTAAGAATGTGTTTCCGTCTAAGTAGTACTTTTGTTTTCATTCTATAGACTGCGACCACGCCAGGCACGCGACGACACACGCACACAGATGCACGCACGCGCACGCATAAGCCGAGCCCCAAGCGCACGGTCGCTCGTTTACGCGTCGAGTTTTGCATTCCACAGCCCGTCGTTGAGAAAGTGGATGTTGTCGACGCCAATGCCCTTGTTTACCTTTGCACTGCGCGGCGGAAAGGGAGTGCCGCAGACGGAGTGTGAGCACAGTGCGAGCAGCTGTGCCGCACGCGCAGAGTACGGATGACAGCAGAGAGATGAAAAAAAAAAAAAAAAAAAATCTGGAGCGGTTGCCAGTGAATCATTGTCGTTGGTGTGTGTGTGTGTGTGTGTGTGTGTGTGTGTGTGTGTGTGTGTGTGTGTGTGTGTGTGTGTGTGTGTGTGTGTGTTGTTTGTTTGTGACTGTGTGTGTGTGTGTGTGTGTGTGTGTGTGTGTGAGTGTGATGCCCTCTGCATAGTGTGTTTCCTTTGCGTCAGCAAGCACGGCCTTCCGTTGCGGCACTCACATTTCCTCCGTTGTCATCTTCGTGAGCCCAATGGCAATCGCGTGTTCCTTCCCTTCGCACATAATCGCCTGCGTCACACGAGCATACAGTCAGAGAGCGCGTTGCGATAACAGAGTATAACCGCCGTCCTTCTCCGTGCCACGACGATGAAACTTTCGCACGCACGCAAAATGGTATGGACTCAACCGGTGCGGGGGGTGGGGAGAGTGATGAAGACACGCACAGGGTCATGCACGCAGCAATACAAAACCGACACTCGGCTGTTGGCAATAGAAAACCGATACTCAATTCAGTCAATGACAGTTCAACATACACACACGCACACACAGTACTTAACACACTGCGCGTACACGCACCACGGGGCAGTTGGCACCGGCAGGCACCATTTTCGCGCCGGGTGACGTCAGACCGGGGCACATAATGTGGGCACCGCTGAGAATGAAGCGGATGGCGCCCTTGTCGACCTGCTCGTGCGTGAGAATGTCGGGGTCTGCGGCAGAAAAGAGGGAGGGTCAGCATAAAGCATAACTGATGCCCATCGATACACAGTGAGATGGTCAGCTTAAATCACAGACGAGTGTCCATTGACTTCACACTTGGCAGCGGAAAGGGAGATCAGGTGAAGAGTAGGAGAATTGTCGCGAAAGCGCACACACAACGAAGTGCGAAAGCTGTTTGGAGACACCGAGGCAGCGTGCGACGGGCTATTGCGTCACGCAGACAGTTGGCGGGTCCACGCACACTTGTGGAGCAGCCTCAACGTGGGGAAGAAGGGGCCGTCGCGCTGCTGGAAGAAGAGCAGCTCGCCGTTCACAGACACAATGCTCACGTGGTCCGCGCTGCGACGCAGAGAGACGACGCGTGAGCAAACAAACGTCCGACAATCTACTCTTTCGCCCATGATATATAAGCTGATGTGGCCTTTCCCGACGACCTACTCTTTCGCCCATGATATCAGCGAATACGACATCTCAAGCGTTATGAGCGACTGTCAACGCTCACACGCGCCACGCGAAGGCACATGTGAAGCTCACCAACACTCAAACACGCCTAACATGAATGTTGTCAAACGCATTCGCACGCACATTACACAGGCGCAACACGTCGTGCGGGTGACTGCACCTCAAGACACCAATGCCTTACCACTTCACTATGTTCATGTTCTGTTTTTTGGGGAGAATGTCCTCAATCACGTCCTCCAACGCGGGCATCTGCGTGTGCGCGCACGTGTCAGCACACTCGTCAGAGCCGACGATCCGCTGTTCTCGCACCAACAGAATATACCAAGAATGGATCGCTAGTCGCGAGTGTGTGCGACGCAGGTGCGAGTGTGTGCGACGCAGGTGCGAGCGTGTGCGACGCAGGTGCGAGTGTGTGCGACGCAAGTGCGAGTGTGTGCGACGCAAGTGCGAGTGTGTGCGACGCAGGTGCGAGTGTGTGCGACGCAGGTGCGAGCGTGTGCGACGCAGGTGCGAGTGTGTGCCACGCAGGTGCGAGAGTGCAAGAGTAGCACCCAACCATGTCTTTTCTGCTGAGAGTGTGCGAGTGTGCGAGAGGCACTGGCATAGGTAGCAGTGTGCGTGCGAGTGAAGAGTAGCACTAGCACCCACCTGTTGTAAGATGTTCGCCCGAATGCCCCTCTGCACGGACGACTTCACGAGCGAAACGCCCGCAATGCTCTCCTTTGGATCAAATCTGCAACACAAAGGGCAGCGTTTACATAGTGAGTGCGTGGCCACTTGCGCTTCTTCGATCAGAGGGGGATCTCCGGCATCATCGTCCCACTTTTTGAACATTTTTTCGGTGTTTGCACCTGCGCTCTCTCCCTCGCAAAGCACACACACAGCGACAGCAGCAAATGGGCAGAGCACACAAACAAGCCTCAAAGCCCTTCGCTTTCGAGCGTTTCCACGATATTGTCACGTGGTCATGTAACATCTTGTTACGCTGCTCCACTTCGCGACACACAAGTCAACTTGCCATGCCGGCGGACGCACAAACAGCTGTCCGACTGTCCCATCGCCCCTTTGGTCGGGTCAAACAACGAAGGGCGCTGCGTGGGAGTGTTTGGCTATTTCGCGCCGCACACGTGCTTCCTTGGATTGCCTTATTGTGTCCACGCGCGGAGTAACAGTGCGGCACATACCACGCGTGCCAAGTAATGGACTCCACTGTCGTCAATGACGCTGCGCCCAAACGCAGTGCGTGCGGAGATGTCCGTGAGCATAAATGCACGCTTCGCTCGCATGCGTGCATCAAACGTCCCTCCCTTGTAACAGAGCTGCCCTGCACACAGAAGATCGGTCGTGAAGGGGGCACCCGAAGACACATTCACATTAGCCCGCCTGCGTAGGGCTCTGTCACCATGGAGGCGCGCACTGTCGTCGTCGAGCGGAGTCCCATCGCGGAGGCGTTGGACGACTTCTGTCTCATGCTGTTGGCAATACTCTTTCCGCCGGCGGCCGTGCTGATCCGCGCGGGCTGCGGGGGATCCTTCTGCCTCAACATTCTCCTCACACTCCTGGGATGGCTGCCAGGTGCGTGCGCGCGTGTGCGTGCACATAGGGCGCTTTGTTGTCTTGTTGTGTTTGTGAGCGTCGTCGAGCGACATGCTTATACATCTCCGCTCTCCACGCCCCAGGGTGCATCCACGCCTTCTTCGTGATTGCCACGTACCCTCCGGAGCCCGTCTACGTCGCCGAATTGCCGG
>CALSCQ010000243.1:0-17263 GCA_943704525.1 Pigoraptor vietnamica
GAGAGAGAGAGAGAGAGAGAGAGAGAGAGAGAGAGAGAGAGAGAGAGAGAGAAAGAGAGAGAGAGAGAGAGATGTCGGATCGGCTTAAGACGCGTGTCTATCGACTCCACTTCAATGAGAGAACGCAGCAGAAAAAGCGCCGACTCACCAGGACCCGAACAATGGCGACGGGGTTGTTGCCCCTCGCATCGGGAACGAATATCTCGAGGTCCGAGACGCGCTCGCGGCGCGCCGTGTTGGAGGACACGGACCACTCGTAGCCGCACGCCTCGATGACAGCCACCACGTACGCCTGCTCCGCGTTCAGCGGCATCGAGATGGCGTCGAGCAGTCAGTCCGGCCCCGCCGGACAGCCTTGGCGACCTTCAGCGCCGAGGCGGCCGTCGAGTCGAGCAGGTAGGGCTCCATGCCCGTGGGCTTGCGCCCGCCGCCGCCGGGCGCCGCGATGGCCACCGACTTGTCCCCAGCCATCAGCGCCTCGACAGGAAACAGGGCCCAGCGAGGCGCCAATTCCCGGGCCAATGGCCAGTCGAAGCGGAGGTTGCGCAGGTTGGCGACGATGAAAATGATATACCTGTCCAGGTCGCGGACCAGAACCGCCCGCGGCCCGGAGATCGAGACGCGCGCCGTCTTGTGCTACGTCAAATCGGCAGGGTCGTGCTGCGCACCATCGCCGAACCACGCCAAATGCTCCCCGACGGCGCCCAAGAAGGCCGCCGGGCACACGGTCGCGCCGCCGCTTTCGCACATCTGCCGCACGAGCTCCCCAAACGCTTTGGCCAGGGGGCTCGCGCCGACCTCGTCGAGAAAGGTCGCGCTCACGACGCGGGACGTGAGAGGCATCGCGTGGAACATTGCACTGCAGAACCGAGTTCATGAAGCACGTGTTTCCGAGATTCGCAAGCCCGCAGAGCCTGTCGCACGCGCAAATGGGCAAAGCATGCGAGCTTAGACGGGTGACACTCGCGCGTGCGTGAGCGTGTGCGTGTGCGTGTGCGTCATGCACGTGATGTTCGCGAGCGACTGCGCCTGGTAAAACGCGAACGAATTCGCCACCTCGCTGCGTATACCCAGCGCGCCCTCTCCGTTTGCCCAGCGCTCGCGCCACATTGGCCACCGGCGGTCCTCCCCGTGGCCCTTTGTGCGCAGCATCCATCCAAACATGAAGCGGCGCGCCGCAGAAGAGGTACGGCGCAGCAATCAGCCACTTGCGGGCGCCCGCGGGGCCATCGAGTGCGTACGCGAGCGAGATGAAGAAGAACCCGGACGGCCACCCAAAATCGACCATGCCGAGGTTGCGGAGGGGGTAGTGGAGCAGCCACATGAGCGTCATCCACGCGGTCTGGCCAATCGCCACGGCCAATTGGAAGACCGGCGACGACACAATCGCGCTCAGCATGTTAGCGGGTGTGTGTGCTCGTTCACGTTCGCGGGTGTGTGTGCTCGTTCACGTTCGCCTCTCTCACGCACGTACGCACTCGTACGGCTGTTTGTGCTGGGTATTTCGGAGAAGAAACGGTCTTCAACTCCCCGGAGGGCCATTGCCGCACTGAACGATTGACCACGTGACAGTCTGGACGGCCAAGTGGCTGGCAGCCAAGTGTCAGACAATTGGCGCCAAAACCGGGGCCTCTCAGACTGGCCCGACAGCGGGCACTCTGCTGGCCGGAGACGAAAAAAATTCAAAGTGACGCTTCAAGTGGAGCATGATCGTCGCGCGCGCACACACGGCACACATCCACACACACATCCACACACTGACACGTCCACACACGGCTGCGCTGAATGATCTGCGCGCACTGGCACACACGGCACACATCCACACACACATTGACATCCACACACACGTCCACACACGGCTGCGCTGAATGATCTGCGCGCACACACGGCACACATCCACACACACATCCACACACACGTCCACACACGCTGAATGATCTGACACATCCCGCACACTGATATCAGGCGGCGGCACACCGCGGTACACTGACATCCACACTTACACCGGCTGACACACAGACCGCACTCGGTGAGTGACTGAGATCCGATCAGTCCGCAGAGGACCCGAGGTTAACAGTTAGTACTCATGAACGCGTCCATCCTCAGAGAGACAGAGCAAGCATATATCGCCTGTCAGTGTTCCGTTCTCAGAACTGGTGGCTTTTGTGCCGCGTCAGGCTCAACCTCCGGCCTGCCAACGATCGCAGCCATGGCAGTCCGCTCCATCTCCTTCGAGCCCCTCGTCGAAAGCGAGAGCAAGAAGCGCGGCAGCGACGAGGTCTGCGTCCCGCTCGCCACCGGCGTCTCTTTCCTCGACTACTGGCGCATGCTTTGCATTGCTGCCTACCGTCGCATCGCGGGGTTGAAGGGCACGGCCGTGAAGGGGGTCGAAAAGGAGGAGATCCTCGCTGCGATTCTGCGCGCCTGCAAGCCGGACTATCGCGAGGCGTGCATGCCCGTGTCGACGCTGCAGAGTCGCCTCGGACTAGGCCCCCCGGCAATAATGACGTACTGGACCGCCCCGGCCTGCAGCGAACGCGTGCTCATGAACGCCCACAACTTTGAGCGCTTCAAGGCCGCCGGTTTGGAGGCTGTCGTCGACTTCGCCCGCGTGTGCTTCGGGTACGGGCCCCGTCGTCTGGACCACGACATGATCTGTCGCGCGAGCGCCATGCTCAAGCAACTCGTGCCCCTTGTTCCACGCAACGAGGCCGACGTGGAGGGCACTCCTTACGCGGGGAACCCTCACAACTTCCAGAAGGATGACGAGGGCACGTGGACGGAACTGAAGGACGCGTTTGAGGCCGCCGCACGCAACAGCAACCTCGTGGCGCGCCTCTACTGTTAGCCGCCCTCTGTTGGGCCACGCCGCCGGCGCGCAAATTTACGCGTTGTTTCTGTGTGTGTTGTCGACTGTCACCAGCTTTACTGCGTGGCCGGCCTTCACAGTAAACTGTCTGTTGCGTTTGACGCCGTCGGCCGCTCCACTCTCTGTGTTGGACCTCTCAAGAGTTCGGCTGCCGGTCGCGTGCTTGTCGACGACGTGGCAAGGCGGAGTGGTTCAGAGGGAGCATTCAGTTCCTAGTAACAGCGCAGCCGTTTATACGACCGAGACCGAGAAAGCTTATCGTTCGTGTAACAGACGAGCTAGATTTCGGACACTTCCACCGCGACGCTGCCCAGCGAGGCCGACCCCGAAAGCTCCGCGAGTTCTTGAGGGTCGTCGCCGAGCCCGCGTTCGTCACCGTGTCCCCCTTCGGGGTCGGTCGGTCGAACGAGTTGTCGTACGCGGTACTCGCGGCCGCAGAAGAGGGGCGAAATGGCTGCCGCTGCGCAAATCGCGACGCGTTCACATACGTGGCCGTGCTGTGGTTGAGCGGGTCGGGATCGTGGGCCAACGCGCCGGTGGGAGAGTGCGCCATTGTACGGCACTCCGTCAACGCTGGCACTAACAGGACCTGCGGCCGGCCCCCTGCCGGGCCCCTGGGCCCCCGCGGCGGACTGTCCGACAGCGAGACGCTCCAGATGAAGACAAAGGGAGCGCCGGCCGGCGCAGCCGGCCGCGAACAAGACGCCGAAATGCGACAGTTTGCAACAATGCCGGCAACGTACCGAACTCTTTTCAACTGAACGCCGGTTGCCGCGCCGACAACCCCCGTGCAGTCTCCCCCATTCGGCGACGCTGCTCTCTCGGAATGGCTGCAGAAAAGGGACTCGCGGGCTCGGGCCCTCTCAAGTGAACGCAGACGAGGCGAGCTGCGCCGGCAAAACGCCGCCCGACGCGGTGTCACACACCGACACCCGGGTGCCACGCATCGAGCAGCCGGCGGAGCTGACTGAGGCCGCCCGCGCCGACGCGCCGCAAGTCCAAAGCCATCAAAGGTCAGCCACCCCAAGGAGGCGAGTGAATGTCCGCGCGATTCAGCTCCGCTCCGGCGCGTCCGCCTCGCCGCCCTACGTACAGTAAACCGAGGGTCAGCGGCGGGTGTTGACTTTACGCCGAGGTCCTGCAACCCCCGGATGTTACGACAACATAGGGCAAAATTTATTAGCAATTGTGTTACAACGTACGCTCTTCTTCAACGACCCAACGGAGTGCCTCCGGTTTTCCGATGTTCTCTTAATTATATTTTTTTTGTGTGTGTCGCGTAAAGCAAGGAGGAGAAGAATGGCGCGCTGGGCGCTTTCGTTATTTGCGCTGCTTGTTTTCGCGGCCTTTTTTTCAGTTGCTCACGGCGCCGCTGTTGATCCGGCGGCTGTGCGCAAGGTCCACGTGGTGCGTATCCGAGCGTTGCCGTTTACGTTCGTGTGTGTGCATGCCTGAAAGAGTCCCCTTGGCATGCACCCGTCGGAGTGGTGGCTTTGTACACGTATACCCTTGGTCCACGTGGTGCGTGGCTGAGGGGCCGTTCGTGTGTGCATGCCCTCGATGTCCCTGATTCTTTGCCATGGGACCCTTCGGTAGTGGTTGAATCGGGTCCACACTTTTGTTGTGTGCATGCTTGCGAACGTCTCTCTCTCTATCTCTCTTCAGGTCTTTTCAAACCACCTCGACGTGGGCTTCGACGGCATCGACCCGACTGTTGGATTTGCGCGCAATGTCGTGAATCGCTACTTTTCGGTGTACTTTCCGAAAGCCATCGCCACCGCAAATGCATTTCGCCAGAGGTGCGTTGTGCCGGCGCTCTTCGGCAGTTACTTTTTTGTTCGCGATGCTGTGCGCCCGGAATTTCAATGCACGCGTTCCCATGTGTGCCAGCATCTATCGCGCGTCAACCCGCCCGTCGTTTAGTGCCGTCACGTGAAGGCAAACGTCCGCACACTCACCGCCGCGTTTGCTCTCTTTGCACCAGCAATTCGACGGACCGCTTTGTGTGGATGACGCAGAGCTGGCTCGTGTCCATGTACCTGGACTGCCCGCCCGGAATGCTTCTCGAGTGCCCGTCGGACGCAGACAAGGCCGCCTTCGTGGAGGCCGCAAAGAGGTGTGGTTGTGCGTGTGCGCCCATTATTGTTTCTTTTTGTTGGCATTCCATTCGTTCGAGTGTGCACTCGTGTGTCCTTGCCGAGACAGACATGCTTGCGTGTGTGCAAAGTGAGCGCGTGCTGTCCAAGCCACTTTTACCAAAATTTCCACACCAATGCTCTTCTCATCGTGGATGCACGCAGGGGCGACATCACGTGGCACGCGTTCCCTTTCAACGCCGAGATGGAGCTCATGGAGCACCGCCTCCTTTCCTTTGGCGTGAACATGACGCACGCGCTCGACGACCTCCTCGGCCAGCGGCGCAAGTCGGTCCTGTCGCAGCGCGATGTCCCCGGTGGGTGTGTTGCGGCATCTCGAGAATCGGCGCAATGTGTGTGCAGTGGGGGAAGTGACCCGGACGTAAAGCATGCGTTCCGTTTGGTGGTGGTGCTTGTTCGCGCCAACTCATCGCCGTACGCGCGCGCGTGTGTGTGTCGGGCAGGCATGACCGGCCTCGCACTCGGTCCCCTTCGCCGCGCCGGCGTGCGCGCGCTGTCGTTTGGCGTCAACGGCGGCTCTGCGCCGCCCGCGCTGCCGTCTGCGTTCGTGTGGAAGTACGCGGGAGAGTCGATGCTGGCCATGTACCACCCCGGTGAGTTCGGAAAATGAGCGAACGTGCGAGTTCTTGTCCACTCCAAGCACGCACACACGCATACACACATTTCACACGTTCACACGGCACGGCACATTGTCTCATGTGCACCACACATGAAACGTGTGCAAACTACGTACGATGCATGGGATTGCGACGACGGCGACTGCTTCCGTTGGCTGACATGTTGGCATCCTCCCACTTTGCAAGGCGGGTACGGCGGAATTGACGTCAGCGATTGCGTGTTTGTGGACGGCTTTGACGAGGTGCTCGCGATGGACTGGCGCGGCGATAACGCGGGCCCCCATTCGCCCGACGAGGCGGCGGCGACGTACGCCGCTCTGCGCGCGTCGTTCCCGAACGCCGACGTCGGTGCCTCGACGTTCGAGGACTACGTGGACGCTCTCGAGTCGCACATGCGCACAAATGTCGTCACGCTTCCAGTGTACGAGGGCGAAATTGGCGACACTTGGATTTACGGTATGCGCCGCATTCGCAAGCATTTTGTTTTTGTTCTTTCTTTGTGTCCCGTGCGCTTTGTGTGCGGCCGCACAAATATTCGGTCGATTCGGCCTCTGTGTCACTTAAAAAAAAAAATGCTGCTACTACTCCCCCTCCCTCCCTCCCTCCTTTCGATCTTTTCTTCCGATTCGGCGCTCTTGTGTCACTGAACGCACTCGTCTGATCGACCGCTTCCAATTTGCCCGTTTTATTCTCTCTTAGGCACTCCTCTCCCACTTTGCCACTTTTCCCTGTTGTGTTTTCTCCATGGCACTCCACTCCCACTTTGCCACTTTTCCCTGTTGTGTTTTC
Source organism: Pigoraptor vietnamica (assembly GCA_943704525.1). Taxonomy (NCBI): domain Eukaryota; class Filasterea; order Ministeriida; family Capsasporidae; genus Pigoraptor; species Pigoraptor vietnamica. The sequence goes on from CALSCQ010000243.1 coordinate 6,432, forward strand.
TCCATGGCACTCCACTCCCACTTTGCCACTTTTCCCTGTTGTTTTTTCTCCGTGGCACTCCACTCCCACTTTGCCACTTTTCCCTGTTGTTTTTTCTCCATGGCACTCCACTCCCACTTTGCCACTTTTCCCAGTTGTGTTTTCTCCATGGCACTCCACTCCCAATTTGCCACTTTTCCCTGTTGTGTTTTCTCCATGGCACTCCACTCCCAGTTTGCCACTTTGCCGGTCTTGTTTTCTCTAAGGCACTCGTCTGATCGCACTTTCCTCTGTGCTTTGTGTTCCCTCCAAAAAAAAGGAATCGCATCGGACCCTCGCCGCAACGCCGAGTTCCGCGCACTCTCCCAGCTGCGCGCCCTCTGCGTCGGCGGTCACGTGGCGTGCGATCCGCGCTCGAGGGGCTTTGCGAACTTCAGCCGCCTTCTTCTCAAGTGAGCTCCTTACCTCGTTTGCTCTCCCTCTCTCCCCGCACACCAAATTGTATCGTGGCAGACTCGCGCTCACTTGTTCCCCTTCTCTACGCCGCGCTTTCTGCGACGAGTCTGACACCCCCCCCCCCCCCCCCTCTCTATCGCAAGAAACACCGAGCACACGTGGGGCGGCGACACCAAGACGTTCCTCGACGCGCAGGGGGATCCGCCGGCGTACATGTCGTGGTCCAACGCGGCGTTCGAGGCCGCGCGCAAGAGCAACCCGAAGTTTGCGCTGCTGGAACAGTCGTGGGTCGAGCAGCGGCTCTGGGGCATCGAGTACGCCCTCGCGGCGCTCGAAGGCGACGACTCGCCGAAGAACGCCGACTTTGCGCGCATGGCACGCGTGGCGGTGGCGTCCGTGGCCGGTGCGGGTCCCGACAGCGGCGATTACCCGGGCGGCGATGCCGTGTGGGATGTCAATGACGACATCGTGTGCGGGGAGCTCTCGCTCCGGCTGAACGGCACGACGGGCGCTGTCACGCACCTCTCCCTTGGTGGGGCCGCCGTGTATTCTGGCGAGCGGTCGCTCTTCCGCCTCGATTACCGCACCTTCTCCGACGGCGAGTTTACGTCGTACCTCACCCGGTACTCGTACTGCGGGCCGAACTACCCGGACACGTGCTCGTGGTTCAACTACGACTTTGCCAAGCTCAACTCGTCCGTCTCAAGCGATGGCTCGGAAACGGCGCTGTTCAACCCGCGCGTGGTCGGCGTGCAGACGCGTGGCTGCGGCGTTGGTAACGGCCGCTTTGGGTCCGTCATTGTCAGCCTCGCCTTTCCGGACGAGGCATCGACGCGGTTTGGCGCGCCCACCGCGGCGACCCTCACGCTGTGGGCGGACCCGATGGATGCCGCGGGCGTTCGCGCGCTCGTTTCTTTGACGGGCAAGCGCACGACGCGACTTCCCGAGAGCCTCTCTGTCGCGTTTGATGCGCCGGACGCCACCGCCGGGCAGGACGCGGACGTGTGGATCGGCAAGCTCGGCGTTGGCAACGTGCGCGCGTTTGCGAGCGTGCTCAACGGCAGCCAGCACTTGCACAATGCGTGGGAGGGGGCCTTTGTGGCCGCGGCCGGGACCGACTACTCTGCGGTGCCTTTTGGGGCCGCGAAAGGTGCGCGCGAGGCGAACGTTGCGCCGGTTGTTAGGGATTAGAAAGGGCTTGCATCTCTTTGCTTTCGTCCTTTGCTCTTGTTTTGTTTCTTACTCGAAACTCTTGTTGTTAACGCGCAGCCGCCAAGAACGCGCGCCCTTTCCTCGTCGTGGAGAGTCGCAAGGCGAGCCTCGTCACGGTGGCGCGCCGCAGCCCCTTCCCCGTTCCCCTCGCGCCCACTCCCCCGGGCGCCGATGCCGAGACGTCCGGCTTTTTCGTGAACCTCTTCAACAATCTGTGGGGCACCAACTACGTGCAGTGGTACCCGTTCGAGGCGCGCGACGCAGACTCGCACTTTGACTTTGCCGTGAGCTTTCCGTATCTGCGCCAATAGCGGGCGCCATTTGAGTGCGCACACCGGCCGCACTCTCGGCCGTTGTTATGTTCTTTGCGGTCGTGACTTTGTTCCTTTCGTTTCTCTCTCTCTCTTTTCTTCGTCGCATTGTATGCGTTCGAACTTTCGTCCTCTGGAAATTTGCCGTCCATTTGCGCGTGCAACACTTTGATCAAGCGGACTTCGTTGAAGCATCGGTGAGACGTCTATCCCTGTCGCGCCTTTTTCTTTTTCTTTTTTCTGCGCGTGTACGGTACACTCTGTGTGTGGAACACTCGCTTGCGTGTGTGTCTGCCGGGTGCGTATGTGGTGGGCGTTTCGGGGAGCCGTACGTTCGTTTCACTCTCCACGCGCCTCCTCCTGTTGTTGGGGCAGAGTGTGAATTGTTTGCGCTATAGCAAAGTGCCCCTGTCCCGTGGGACTCGGCACGAGGGGGAGGGAAGCCAACACTGGTCGTTCTAGTGATACGCCCGTGAGCGATGTCCCTCCTACAATACAACTGCCGCACGCGGCATTGTTGTGTGAGTCTGTGCTGACGAAGCCCTGTCTCGTGCTGCAGTACGCGCGACGACGACGACGACCGCCAACCCGTCGATTGCCGTGTGACACTCTTGAATGCAAATGAACTGCTTGCTGTCTTTGTTGATATGGCGAAAGCGAGCCAAACGCACTGTAAATTGCACAGCATGGAAAGTAACACACGCACACAGAAACGACACGAGACAAGACGACACGTGCGGGGCTTTAACAACAGCTCTCAAACGCACAACTCAGCGACTGCCCCATGACCTTTAGGTCAAAAATTTCTACTCGTGCGGAGGCACTGTGTTGAGGGCGTCAGAGGGACTGCGACCGATCGTCACGTCGTTGGGCTTGGGGCGGTAAGTGTCGACGGCCTAAAATACAACACGGGGACAAATCGCAAGTGAGAAGGGTGCATGCACAAGGGCGCGAACAAGCACACGCACACAAAACAACACAGACATGCTAAGTGAGAGTGCGTGCAGTTACAAAATGCAAACGCATCCATAAACAACACAGACATAGACATGCACGCACGCGGGCGCAAGCGTCACCTTTGGCGCATCCACGTGGAACGTCTCGACGCGGCACCCGTACGCAATCGGGGTGAGCTTGAGGATGGTGTGCAGCTGCACGTCGAGGTAAGGGAGTTCCTCGGGGGGCTTCTCCAGGAAATAGGCGAGGAGGCAGCGCAGCACGGCCTGGTGCCCGATCACGAGGACGTTGTGCGAGCGCTCGAGTTCCATGATCACGGGCTCAAGGCGGTTCACGAGGTCGCGGTAGGACTGCGGCGGGACGAAGGAGAAGGCGTTGATATAAGATTGTACGATACTCACTCAAATAGCAGCGCCGTGCATCTTCTCCCAAACAAAAGGAAAAATGAAGAAAGGGACATGTCACGCGCAAATTGCTTACCTCTCCGCGCGGATAGCGATACGCAAACTTGTTCTGGTCACGGCGCGCAAACTCCTCCGGGTAAAGCTCCTGCGACAAAAGGAATGAAGAGCCAAAAAACATTGAATATTTATTTACCCGAAAAAAAAAAAAAAAGAGAGAGAAAAAATATAAAATAAAAAACACACATACGCCCAATCACAACCACACAAAGAGCTGTCCTCGAGAACTGGATAAGAGGGGAAAGAACAACGCGTAACACGACGAACACCCACGTGGATTTCCTCGTACGTCATTCCGTCGCACACGCCCGCGTCAATCTCGTCAAGGGCGCGCCACTCCATCACGGGCGCCCAGCTGAACTGCGACGCCGTCTGCCGCGCCCTCTTGAGAGTGCTCGTCCACACCTGCAAAGCAAGGGCAAGTCAGCAATGAAACAATAAGCCTGGCTATAACATGTAAGAGGAACGCACTGAAATTCGAGAGACGGCTTCTGCGTCCAGGCCGCTGTTACGACACACGCGCGAGGCACACAGGGCGCATGGTCACCTTGAGGTCCTCCGGGCCGTTCTCCTTCATGAACGCGGCGAGTGCCTCGGCATAGCGGCGGCCGTTGGGGCTGAGGTCCGAATCACCGCCAATCTTGCCGGCGAGGTTGTACATGCTCTCGCCGTGCTGCAAGGTGTAGCGAGTCATGAGGCGAAAGAGAAGCGAGTGCGGCGGTAGACGACCAGAGAAGCGCGCACAGCTAACACGCCCAACACTTGTTCGCCAACAATGCCTCTTGGCGAACATCCTCTCGCGACACAGTGAAGGCGGCAGACGAGACGGGCGCGGAGAGGGACACCCACCCGCGTGAGGTAGATGGAGCGGGGCGCAATGTGCGTGTTCATGAGATAGTACACGATGCGGCTCTGGAGGTAGCCGAGAGCTCGGTTGACGATGAACATGCGCCCGACATCAATCATCTTGATGAAGCTGAGCTCAGAGTCGAGCGAGGCGTCGAGCGGCTGCGAGTGCGTGCGTGCGTGCGTGCGTGCGTGCGCGTGTGTGTGCGTGTGTGTGTGTGTGTGTGTATGTTTGTGTGTGTGTTGCGTGCGTGCGTGCGTGCGTGCGTGTGTGTGCGTGTGTGTGCGTGCGCGTGTGTGTTTGTGTGTGTGTGTGTTTGAACAGGTGAGGAGGAAGGCGGAGGACACAGTCAGTATTCGACAGTACACCCGTACGCACACCGCGCAACCCAACGCATGCACGCTGCCTGCCCACGCACCTCGTACGCCTTCTCGTAGTGCTTGATGCGGTTGAGGAAGTCCTCCATCGCTTCCTCGGGCTTCGCTTTGGCGTAATCGGGCGATGTGATCTTCACCTCCTGGATGTTCGCCGAGACAATCGAGGGGTCGTTGCAGATCGACTCAATGTAGAACGTCTGTTGGCGTTGTGTGTGTGTATTTTTTTTTGTTTTTTGTTGGGGGGGGGGGGGGGGGCTTGTCAGCTGCGTAATCGCGCACGCACCTACAAACGCACGCCAAGCACATGTTGCCCACACATCGCAATCGCGCGCACACGCACACTGAAATGCATCCAGCGAACAGGCAGAGAAATGCATCCAGCGAACAGGCAGAGACGCACGGGCCACTTCAAATCCACGTGACTCACCTGCAGCCCCTCCTTGTGGCAGCGCTCAAAGATGGTCTTGCGTCGATCGCGGCTCGTGTTGGTGGCGTCGTACACGGCGACCTGTCCGGACGCCTTGAGCCACGCGATCATGTCCTCCATCGCACTGCAACAGAGGTAAGAAGCGGGTGTGCGACAGAGGATTAGAACGGCTTCGGGACGGCCCCCTCAGCGGCGATCTTTAGGGTGCGGAAGTATGGCATCCCGGCGACATTGTGCACGCACGTACAGAGACACAGGCAATTCACGCACACATCTATTTACCACACACGCACACAGCCAGCACAACCCACCGCTCGGCGACGACCCTCCGCAGCTCGTTGCCCTCGGGGTTGTTGTGATCGAAGAACACGTGGCTCATCTCAGCGCCAACGTACTGCCGCCGGTAGTTGCCGACGTTGAAAACCTGCGCGCGCGGAACGCATAAGTACAACGTCAAACACCGGAATGTGAGTGCGTGCGGAGCCAATTGTGGCCACTAAAATGTGGGCACCAGACAATACACGCACACACGCACACACACACACGCAAAAAAACGCAGCGCACCTTGGTTTCAACGCCGAGCCACATGAGATAGCGCGTGAGCTTGCGCGCAATGAATGTCTTGCCTCGCGCGGGAAGTCCCACGAGCACTGCCGCGCAAAATCGTTGGTGGAAAGATATTAGAATCCATATGCGTAATGGACGAACACAATCGCTTGCACACGCACACAGACGCACACAGACGCACACACAGACTCACAGACACACACGCACACACACACACACACACACACACACACACACACACACACACACACACACACACACACACACACACACAGGCACGCACGCACACGCACAACACGCACCGACAACAATCCGCCCGTAGTGCTGCGTCGTCGTGTCCCTGCTGGTCACCGACGTCTTCTCCTCCTTCTCCGCATCGGCCTCAACGCCCTTCGTGTCCGCAATCAACTTCGACGACGACGCCATGTGGTGCAGATGCGCCTCCGGGCACTGCGACTTGTCGACGAGCGCGGGCGACTCCCCCTGGGACGCCTTGCGCGTCCCAACGGCGGGCTCGGACGCAGACGACATGCTTACGGTGCGCGATCGCGAGCCCTTCGATGCTTCCTTCAGCGACTCTGACGACGCAGACTCTGCGCGCCGCTCGGACTGCTCGAGGTAGAAGCGCCAATCGGGCGCGGAGAGGGGGGAAGTAGATGCGTCGGCAGCGTCACCGTCTGTGGCGGGTGTTGCTGGCGGCGCGGGTGGGACGGCACCGGCGGCGAAGGGCCTGGAGGGGTCCGCGCCGTGCGACCCGCTCATCACTGTGGCACAAACGAGGAGCGCGAGAAGCGGCAGGTGCAGAGCGAGGGGTGTTGAAGAAGAGATGGGCGCAGAGTGGCGGGTGGGGCGGCGTGCGGAAACGGGCGCGAGTGCGGCAGCATGCATATAAGAGAGCGACGACAGCGACGGCTGCACGTGACTCTTCTCCTGTCGTGCAGAGAGAGAGCGGGGGAGAGAGAGGGGGGGAAGGCGAGAGTGAGTGCGCGTGTGCGGTTGATGTGGGGTGTGCGTGTCCGTTCGGCTCTTTTTCGTGTGCTTGTCCGTCCACTCGGTCACACTGGGATGGGCGCGTGCAGGGTGGATGTTACGATGTCGATTGGTGGATGGCATGGTGAGGGTTGGAAGGCGGCTGTGAGATTGAAGATGAGGTGGGGGTTAAGCCGATTGGTCGGTGGTGTTGGTAACACCGTCAGAAAAAACCCACAACACTCGCACACGCACTTTGCTGCGGCGACAGATTGTTTGAGCAAAGGAGCAAGGACATGTTCGAAGAGAGGGACATGGGAAGTCACCCTCACGTGCACACATGAACGGGCATTGCATGACGCGTGCTGCGCAACAGGCCGCGGCGAAGATGGAGGGCGCGTCGGTTGGCGATTTGGCGCGTCGACTGGCGGCGCTGAGGGAAGATGGGTCGCTGATCTCGCAAGAAGAATTCAGTTCAGCCGTGAGTGTTTTGCTGAAGCTGAGAGCCACTGTTGTCTCGTGCCTGTGTGTGAGTGTTGTGCGCATACTGAGAGCCACTGAGCCACTGTTGTCTCGTGCCTGCGTGAGCGTGCGTGCGTATGTTTGGTTTTCGGAATAGCCGAGCGATTTGTGTGCTGCGCTTCCGTGTGTAAACGCTTCCCAACTAATGTTACTACGACGCGTTTCTGCACGACAGTGCCGGGACGTGCAGCAGTCGCACGGCCATCTCGTTCTCTGGGAGTTTCTCTTTCGCTTCAGCGTCGAGTGCGGCTACATCAACGCAGAACGGCTCCGCATGGACGTGGTTAGTGCGCCCTCCTCCCTGCATGACTTGCATAACGCCCACGCTTCTCTCTCTTCTCTTATTGTTCAAGTGAGGCGAGGGCGTGCAAGTGCATTGCCGCTGCTGAAAAGTCTTCGTCATTGTCCGCATGAACTAAATTTTGCGCTCTTCTGTGTTCCCGGCAGCGAGCCGAGAATGGTCGCTGTCGTCCTCTGTGCGTCTCATGCACACTTCCGTAGCGCTGACCCTCCATTCACACACACACACACACACATACACACACACACATACACACATACACACACACATACACACACACACACACACGCACACACACACACACACACGCAGGAACTCCCTCCCTACAGGAGCCACGCGCACGCACTCGCATTCCGCGTGACAATCAACAGAAGCAAGCCGGAAATTGTCGCTGGCGCAGCCGCACCAAAGACAGCCGCCGCGCCGCCGTCGGGGGTCGAGATGCTCGCTGCGGGCGGACCTTGCCCGATATGCTACGGTCACGTGGGCGTGAAGGAGGGGCTGCGCGCGTACGAATTTGCGCTCGGCGGCCGCCCGCACTTTGTGCAGTGGGTGTTATGCTCACTTGTGTGGCATGCTATTACGCAGGCGTCCGTCGTGTCACGTGGGCTTGACTGTTGGCTGAATTGTCACACTCTGTGACACTCTCTGGCATCCGCACGTGCCATTGCGGCCATGTGCACGTGTGCGAGTGTATGTGACCGCATGTGCAGCGGAGTGTTCGACCGTTAAGTGCGTGCCCGCGATCGTTGGTGCAGGCGCACGCGTTCACACACTTTTTTCGTGCTGTACGATCGTTGCGCAGGTGCCCTCCGTACCCCTACTTCCGCCACCACATGGTCGTCGTGGACAGAGAGCACTGCCCGCAGCACCTCGACGGCGGAACGGTCGACGAACTCTGCGCGTTTGCGGACGCGTTTCCCGGCACTGCGGTGCTCTGCAACACGGACAAGTCCGGGACGGGGTGTTCGGTCCTCGCCCACAAGCACTACCAGGTCAGTGGTTGTTTGTATATGGCCCGCGTGCTCGTGCGTCAGTGGTTGTTTGTATATGGCCCGTGTGTTCGTGCGTCAGTGGTTGTTTGTATATGTGTGTTTCGTGCGTTGTTATTGGAGCGCTTATTGCCTCTTATCTTTGCTACTTGTCGAGCGACGTGCACCTGTGATCAGAGCGCTTCTTGGCGCGTGTGAAAAATAGCCAACTGGCGCCTCGCCCGATGTGGCCCAGGGAGCGTATATGGACAACCCTTATTCGAGTTACTTACTTGGCTGACCCCACCTGCTACCTATCCTCATGCAGGCGGGGACGGAAGAGCTCCCCATCTTCTTCGCCAGCGCTGCGCCTCTCCCTTCGTGCTCGACATCGTCTGCGGGGCCATACGTTCTGCAGGGCGCGCTCGTTGAACCCCTGAACTACCCGTGCCCTGCCGTCCGCGTCACGGCGCCGTCGATGGGCGCCGCTGGGGAGGCTACCAAGGCGCTTGCGAGTGCGTGGAGGAGTGGTGTGGGACATCTCGGCTTCGATTGCTCGCTCACAACGTACGGTCTTGTGGCGCGGCGCGTGGGAGACGCGTGCGAGATGTACGTGATCCCGCGGTATGCGGACGAGCGTCGGTGGACGCGGCAGTCGCTCAAGTGCCTCAAGACGGAGTTTGTGGGGATTGTCGAGATGTGCGGGTGGGTGCCGTTGCGATTTGGACCACGTGTATGGTATGTATACAATTTCGTTACGCACACACAACGTACACACACACACACACACACACACGAGACGACCCGTAGCACGTGCCAATGAAATGCTCCGTTGCGCCTCGCAGTTACGCCATTCTCCCCGGCCGTCTCGTACCCCAAGTCGACGCCATCGTCAGCGCGCTCTCCGCTGCGCTCGCTGCGTGGGAGGCCGGTCCTTCCCGCAACGGCACGTGCGCGAAAGCGTCAGTGTCCGAGGCGGCGCAATCGCTCGAAGGGGACATGGCCCGCTTCGCAGATTTTGTGAACGAATTTGTCGGCCCGCTGGTCGCGGCGAAAGTTTGCGCGTGTGGTGCTCATCGCGGACAAGTCGTTGCGGCGCGCACCGCGGGTGGTGATGCGGCTGCGTGGACGGAGAGCGTGCGTGCGTGCGTGCACGAGGCGATCGGCGCTGCGTTTGTGGAAATCGTAGCGGACAACGGCGCGTTTGCGATGGAAAGGGCTACAGCGGCGGGCGTTGTCGAGGGGTGGCTGTTGGCTGCCGGGTGCGTGCGGGAGTAACGTGGGGTGGATGGCGGCAGCGGAGCGTCGTCACATTCGGTGAAGTGCTGGCCATTTCGCCTGGCTGTGAAAATGAAGCGACCCGTGCAAATTCTCTTTCGTTAAAACTCTCTTCTGTATAAGCATTGACGAATCGGTGTGTTTTGTTTTGAGCCGAGTTCAATGTCACTGTAACGGAGTTCAATACCACACTATTGCGACTGTTTGTGAGTCTCTCCACGAGAGTCACAAGCCACCGACGAGCGCCATACGCCGGCGACCGCAGTTATCGAGAACGCCACTTTCTGACAATGCGACACTGCTCTCAGCGTGGAAGCAGAAGCCCTCGCTTCCACACAACTTGCGACAAGACATTCGAAGTCACGTGGCCTTCACGCCGGCGACGTCCTCGAGGAACAACCGCGCGACGTTGGCGATGCGCGGGTTCTTCGAGGTCGTGTACCGCTGCATGGCGTCAACGACAGCCTGCGTGGCAATGGCTGCCGGGAGAGAGTTAGAAAGGCGCAAAACACACATACGCGCTTGATATCCAGGAACCTTGATATCCAGGGACCTTGATATTCGGAACGCGCTTACATACACAAAACAAGCGCCCTCCGCGCCCACCCATGCACAAAAAGACAGACACACAGACAGACACATACACACGCGCACGCACACACGCACGCATACACATACACGCGCACAGACACGCGCATAGGAGTCGGAACACGCCTTCACACTCACATGCTTTCGTGTCCGGGGTCGACAAGAATATAAGCGTTGTGATGGCATCGATAACGACCTCTTCGTCGGTGCTCGACAGACATCCCACAAGCTGCGCCACGCCGTCGTTCGCCAGAATAATTGCACGGTTCAGGGGGTCTGATGAAGAGGGAACGTTAACAAAAAGACAGTGACATCTACACACACACCTCCACGTACACACGCAAGCACACAGGCACACACGCACACACGCACACTCACACCCACACACACACCCACCCACACACACACACACACCCACACGCACACACACACGCACGCACATACACACACACACACACACACACACACACACACACACACACACACACACACACACACACACACACACACACACACACACACACACACACACGCACACACACACACACACACATGCGCGCGCGCATGGCGCGTTAGTTACCAAGACAAGTATTGCAGAGACCGGAGACA
>CALSCQ010000246.1:0-23091 GCA_943704525.1 Pigoraptor vietnamica
GGGGGAGGAGAGAGAGAGGGAGAGAGAGAGAGAGAAAGAGGGAGAGAGAGACAGCGAGAGGGAGAGGGAGAGACAGAGAGAAACAGAGAAAGAAAGAGAGAGAGAGAGAGAGAGAGAGAGAGAGAAAGAGAGAGAGAGAGAGAGAGAGTGTGTGTGTGTGTGTGTGTGTGCGGCTGTGTGAATATGTGTGTCTGTGTGATGTGTGCGCGCTTGTGTTCGGGCCACTTACCAGGTGTCAACGTGTACGTGCGACGAGCGACGACTTTGTCCAAGGCCACAACAACGCCAGGCCCCCCAGACTCGCCCTCCACGAGCAACATCTCGACACCGTGCCCGGCGTCCTGTATAAGGGCTTTCGTAACGGCCGTCAGAGGGCACTCGAAAAGCGTCCGCGAGCCATCGGGAAAGACGAAAGTGGAAAAAGAGGAAAAAGGATCGTCGTCAGTCCTCCGCCTCTTGACGGCTGCAGAGGAGGGTCCACCCTCCCGCTTACGGCCCCTCTCCATCTCCGTTGGTGGTTTCGTTCCTTTCAAGCACGTCTTTTTCACACCACCATTCACCATTCGCGGAGGCAGCACGTGATTATTTCGCCTCGTGTAATGTATGGACCTTCACTATGGGAATGACGCAGCGCATTTCGTGGGGCCTTACTACAATGAAGGCAAATTCCTAGCCTTTTTTGGAGATATCAGCCGGCGTAGCGATTTATCATTACTGACCTCTCAGTGCAGGGGTACTACCCTGCTCTCGGCAGTGCCCAAGGCCGGCAGGGGTACTGACCCCTGGCCGGAGGTGGTTCCCCCATGTTGCTGTCACGGGATTGAAGACACTAAAATCAGTTTTCGCAAAAAGTCCTGACTCCTTGAGGCTGGCGATGTAGTCGCTTGGATACACTTGCGGTGCCCATGTTGCTGTGGCCGGCGGCGGGCCGCGTGCACCTTGCATAGCCTGGCGGGATAAGACTGACATGGCGTCAGCTAAAGTTGCCGGAATTGACTTCAGTCGTTGTGTCAATACTCGAGCGCAGGGAGTATGCCCGGGTGCGTACGGAGTACGAAATAATATTCTGCCATGTGTCAATGCCAGTGTACACCCGCGCGCGTATGTGTGACTGTGCCAGTGTGCATCGGATTGATAATAAATGGAGTGCGACGTGCCTCGGGGGGGCTCGCGATCGCGCCACGGCACAACACTTCGAATTCGCTGACGACGGACAGTGTCGGCATGGTTCCGTCAGCATGGGCGCAGCCTGATTATTGACAATTATCAGTAATACGTACCTTGAAGCTTCGCAATCTCAGGCAAATCCAAACAGGCAGTCACGGCGGTAATGCAAACGGCAACGAGCACAACGGAGGCGGCCGTGAGCCGCAGTGGCTTCGCCACGGCATGCCGGGCCGAGTTCTGAGCCCGGCCCCTGACCAGACAGTTCTACTGTAGTGTTGAAAGATCACCCACTGCGGGGCAGCCGGCCGGTCCACGGTCAGTCTGTATCCATTCGGTCCCTCCGAAAAACGAATAAGAATTGAGTGGACACTTGCGCAAACCGGCTGAATCAGTGGGACCGCGGGGACCAATCGACCCCATTGACAGTGGGCCCGGCGGTAGTGTTCGGCCCTGATCCCGGCGGCCATCGGCAGGGGCCGTCAAGCAGTGTATTTATTTCTGCTGTGAGTTCGGTGTGGTCGTGCGGCCTGCTGTGCGCTCCTGTCTGCCGTGCGCTCTACTAGTTGCCGCTCGTGTCCGAAGTGCGCTTGCGTGCTGTGTGCTCGTGTGTAGTGCCAGTGTGCGCTCGTCAGTGCCGGCCCACTTGCCGGCACCGTGTACATGTTGCACGTGCACTAACCCGCAGCACTGCGGCTGCAGCATCGCCCAACACACTCGGCTGCGCACCGTCTCGCCGCCGAGCTGTGTCTCTGTTTCCAACCACATGTCAGGGCGTCCATGACTGTGAACCGACTGTGCGCAGCCGCCCGGCCGGCCGGTTTGCATGCAGTGAGCCCCCACTTGCCCTGGCGAGACTAGCAATGTTGCACCGGTCCCGGCCCAGGCACTGAAGTTTTCGTGACGTTCTGAATCACTACGGTTAGTTTTAATTACCAATCATAGGTTTTCTGAAGTAAGTCGGTGCGCATCTCAGTTTGTATAGTTGATCGCACTCGATACAGTTCTGTTGAGGATACAAGTGGTCAACGGCATGTAACGGGAAACCAGCGACTCAGCACCCGGCTGAAGGCCCCACCAAGAGTCCTACTCCGCTAATATAAATAGGTCGGCCAGTGGCACGCACGTTGCGGCAATTGACTGAAAGATAACAAGCCGATCCAACTGCACCAGATTTAACGCGTTTATTTGCAGTTGGCCAGTGGGATGCCGTTGGCATTGACAGAGTTGGCGAAGAGGAGGAGTTGGCCGACGTTGCACTTTGCCGCCACTCACTTAAAGTGGTGCTGACTGGCGCTTGCGGCCTTTGAGAGGTCCGGGAGTGGCTGCGTATGTCAAACCAAGAAAGTGCTCAGATTGCTTCAATTAGCGAGCAATTGAGTAGACGCACGACGCAAACACTGTCTCGTCAGAAAACGTTTACTTACCTTATCAAATCCTTGCTTGCCCGTTAGCCAGTACGTTGTCATATCTCCCTTTCCCTTCACAGCGAGGGTTCCGCGCAACTCCACGTGGTATCCACCGAGCTGCTGCAACAATGTAGCCGTCGACTCGCTCATGTGAACTCGGAGCGCTGCACAAGAAACGACCGAAATAAGTTCCACTGCCCTGTCAATGCACTCATCTGATAGGGATCACATTTTTCACTGACGTGTCCATTCTAATGTGCCGACTGTCAATGACAGCTATTAATAATTACACATCGGAAACTGTGAAAATCGATGCGAGAACTTACTTACCAAGGCCGCCCGACTCCATTCGCGAAGCCGTGTTTACGGTGTCACCGAACAGGCAGTAGCGAGGCATTTTGAGGCCCACAACGCCGGCCACGCATGGGCCTACAGAATAGATCCTTCAATGTTATCGAATATAATTCTTTGCGGGCTCGGTAACGGCGCATTCAGCTACAGAAAATTGGTCGCAGCCACGTACCGCTGTGGATACCAATGCGCAACTGGAGAGTTTGGTCCGGAATATGCCGAATACGGAAGTTTCCTGTCGCGGATAGCAAGTCGAGGGCCATCGTTGCAATAGCACCCGCATGCTTGTTTCCATTTCGAACGGGCAGACCCGAGACGACCTGCGAATTTCTCGAAAATTACTACTCATGTCGTGTAATAGTACTATAATTTGAGATGCATGTCATCCAAAGAAGGCTATTTACCATATAGGCGTCCCCGATGGTTTCAACCTTGTAGACATCCTGTACACAATATGTCAAAGTGAGTTCAGTCACTGCATAAAGAAACATTTGTACGCTCACTTCATACAATTGCAAAAATAGGGCCAAGAAGCCACAGACGACAAATACTCACGTGGCCGTCGATGATTGAATCGAAGCACGTGTAGAGGTCGTTCAAGAAGTCCACCACTTGCAGGGGCGTGGAGGCACCGGCAATGTTGGTGAACCCAACAATGTCCCTAATAGAGCGCAGGAGTGTACATAATGCCGATTATAAGAAAAATGCGTGGCGTGCATCAGACTGGCGCACAAGGGATTTGACCGTCAAATGTGCACCCATCACGATGCTGCAGTGGAAATGAAAGGACAACCCACGAGAAGTATATCGTGACCATTTCGTACGTTTCCGGCGCGACCTGCGAGACAAAACAAAATGTGGTTACCGAGAATGACTTTGTCGCGGAAACTGCCAATTATTGACTACAAGGCGAACACGACAGGCAAAACGAACTCAGTCTAACAGAACGAGGATGGCTCGATTGGACTTCGGTTCAAGAACACACCTTTCTACCACGCTTGAGGTCCTCAGCAACCGTTGGCGGCAGCATGCGGCTGAGTAGGTCTTCCGTCTTCTGCTTCTCAGCAGCAAGTTCTTCGGTGCGTTCCTCAACAAGCGTCTCGAGATGATTCGCGTACTTCTCAAGCATCTGCAACCACGGGAATGGATTACGAATTAGCCCATTGCAATCACCTGCACTTCTATCAGCACTGGAACACAATCTCGCAGCCCTTCAACGTAAAAGAACCACAATAATTAAACCAAATATCGCTGAACTATACCTTCGCCATGTTGTCGACGACGGAGCCTTTCTCGGGGTTAATCTGGCGAATCTTTGTCGCAATAGTGGAAAACGACGGACGCGCACTCGGATCTTCAGCCCAGCACTCTCGAATCAGCGACGCGAGTGCAGCAGGGCAGTCCTCGGGGATCGTGGGGCGTAGACCGTTATCACGAACGCGAGCGACGATATCCGCAGGCTCCGCCATGCACTCTGTGTACGGAATATCGCGCGTGACGATCTCTTGCAGAATGATTCCCGCCGCGAAAATGTCGCCCTCTTGCGTTCCCTCCGAAGGACCGGGCTGGCGAAGCTGCTCGGGCGCAGTCCACAGCAGTCGCGAGAATCGCGCGAAATCACCCTCCGCCTCATCACTCTTGTCCGGAACAACACGCGAGCGTAGGTTATGGAGTCCGTAGTCTACGAACCGGGAGAAAGTCAGCGCATTTCAACGTCAACGGGCACATGCAAAAAGGCTCGACATGATTCATAAGAGCAGCATCTGATCATACCGGTTATCTTCAAAACCCATCGCGAGTCGACAAGGCTGACGATGGAGCGCACAAATTAGTTCATCGTCGAATTAAATTTAACAACAAAACCAATCACAAATGACACGGCGAAATTTCGGAAAGATACCCTTGGCAACGTCACATCTGAAAGTACACGATTACGTAACCTACCAATTGGAACTGCGGAGTCGACCGTGCGAGCGGAACACCGATGCATGCAGATGTGCCATTCCCTTCGCGAGGTCGGACGCCATCGAGTACTTGAAGAGCCAGTCAATCTTGTACGCCTGGTTGCCAAGAACGTCCTGCAGGCTGCCACGGGCGCACGCCTCTGCATTCACACTCATCAGCCGAGTGGATCAGACAGGGCTTGCCGCAATGGAAACGGTATAATGAAGTACAGAACTTTCGGCAATTGAAATGAAGTCCGAGAAACGGCAAACCGTCTAGCAATTTAACGCCAAGTCTTACCGAGGAGAACGGCGACATTAGGCGGGTCGATGCACGCTCCCAGAAACCGCGCCCAGTTACTATGGTCGCAATCCCTATGGGCAGAGGCCGGGACGTTGCGGCTTAAGATCAAGCCATCCAACTGTACATGAAACACACCATTCAAGACCCACTTCATCAGCTTCAACTCCAGAAGCAGCTCCCGGCTCATCGGCAGCGAAGTAATATTCAGCTTTTTGATGGCAACGACCGTCTCTTTCCTGCAATGGTCACAGCAGTTAGTTCACAAGCTACGGCAATGTGCACATTGCACGCGCTGCGTACCATTTCCCCAAGGGCAAGAAGTGCTGCTGAGCGTTGTGCGACGACTCGGAATGGGCACCAAGGCTCGCCATGCTACTCTTTCCGGCAGACAAAGCCGATCCAAGCCGTGAACCTGCGTTAATACACGTCAGAACGCCGCATTTGGTGACAGTGTGTGGCTGTGACTAGAAAGTGAAGAAGCAAGTCGATAAAGCAAGCTAGCTGCATTCCACAACAAGACCGGCCGGCGTCCAACTTACCGGCCATTTTGCCCCACGCTGCGCAGACAATAATTGCAATCAATGTATGTCAGAATTGTGGTCAGGCGCCTGACTCACGTTGATAGGAGACGTTGATACCCACCGCTTACTTGAACATCCGACCATATCACGCGCCACGACATGTTGCGCAGGTCATCCTCGAAGCGCTTGCGGCGATAGATGAATATCGCAATTACAGAAAGTATAATAACCCCTCCGACAGATCCAACAACGGCGCCCACAATCGTCCCCGTATGGTCTGCAACCGCCATTGTATGAGCCCATCACCAACATGTCAGTCACCATTTTCCACCTCAAAAACTTCAGTCACCGCGTAGCAACTTACCGGCTCCAGGAGGAACAGGAAGGATGAGCGTGTAATCGATGCGATATCCGGCCGGACAAGAGCGCCCAGTTCCGTAAATGTCGACATAGTAAGTTCCAAGATCGGCGGGCCCAATGGTAAAGTCATACAGTTGCAAGTCGGAATTCGTCGGATCCAGGCGCGCGGCGTAGAGGGGAAGGGACGTGTTGACAGACAGCAACGGCGCACCGCGCGACACGTACACGATCGCATCGAATTCGCCCGTTCCGACATCACGACCGGCCTTCAGAGAGAACTGCAGGCGTGAGTTCAGCGTATCGGCGACGACAGAGTAATGGGCAATGTGCCCACACGCGATCGAATTTTGCGTGGCGTGCTCGGGAAGTGCCTCGGGCGTCACCGATGAGCAGTTTGCCCCACTCCGACCCGTGTAGCACGTGCACTTCCCGACGTTCACGTCGCACGTGCCCTCGCCAAGACAGTTGTCCGGGCAACTGCCGTCCACGGGCGGCGTCGTCCGGCCGTTGCGGAAAACTGGTGCGCGCTTGTACGATATTGTGCCGTCCGACAGCCACGTGCCGATCGGCGCTCCGAGTGTCCTGTTGAAGTTGAGAATGTTGTAGCGACCGCTGACCCTGTCGCCGTTTGCGTCGAACGAAATGGCGCCGCTCACTCCGGTAAAAGCAACGGTCCGCAAGTTCGCCAACAACGCATCGGCATCCGTTTCGAGGCCGCCCTTCGCCAGTGTCGCATTCACACCCATGGCGAGCGTCACGCAGGCATCGTACGACGCCGGACCGTAGGCGTTGACGGTGGTGCGATCGCCGTCCGCATCAAAGTAGCTGGACCCGAGGCTTTGCCAGAGGGCCATGTAGGCGTCGAAAGAGGGTCCGTACCCAGAGGCGGGCTGCACGCCAAGAAGTCCGAACATTGCTGTCCGCACGTCTTCGTCGTTGAACGTCGATCCGTTTGCCTTGTATTGGTAGCTTTGGTCGGACATCGTCACTGAAATAGAACGGGGATGTTTGCGAAAACAACGTGAGCCACCGTTCGACGTTGCGTTCTCACCAACACACACCCGTTCCGATAGTGCGCCCAGCCAATCCACGCACAAAAATGCCGGGATAACAGAGTGCGTGAACGGCAGACAATCATATGAAAAACAAAGATAATCTCACCGTCCGACCCAATCCACTGGTGGTTGGGGGTCATCAGGCCCATCGCGAGCGCCTGCTTGAAGACCTTGTAAGCATCCGTCGACTGCGCAAAGAGAAGAATCACGCGAACGTTGTACTGCTTGAAGACGCTGAGCTGCGGCGAAAAGTTGACCGTGTCAAACTCGATGAAGGTCTCTTGAACGATGACGTTGATGCCGAGACGGTTCGCATGCTGCGCAAACACGAGCGCGATGCCTTGTCCGTACGCCGAATCGCTCTTCATAATGCCCACACGGCGGTAGCCATGGTAGACGCACAGCTCCGCCAGTGCACGACCTTGGTAGTCATCGGAGAGCGTCGTTCGCATAAACGTCGGGTACTGTCATGCATACGTCACGCGGGGGTAAGCCGTTACGAATTCAGTTAGATGGATACACTGGCACACACACTACGTAACCGACAGCGCGCGCAAACTGAAGAGGCTCGCTCACCGCCTTCTTGTCACTCAGTTGGGGTGTCGTTGCGCTGTACGAGATCAGCGGGCGCTTAAACGTGCCGAGAGCGAGAAGTTGCGAGACGGTGATGGCATCGCCGGAACACGCCGGTCCTATCACGGCGAATACGGGCGCCGGCGCATTGAGCACTTGCCACACGGCGCTGTTGAGCGCAATGTTTGGCGTGCACGATCCCGTCGTGTTCGTGTAGTATGCGAGCGTGATGTTGGGGAGGAGGTCATCCCAATATCCGTCTGCGGAACGAAAACGTTCATCGGGCAGCCGTAAACACATGCTGCCATCAGTACCGTTTAAGACTCAAAACGCGGCTGATATACTGAGGCCTCCGTCGTTGCAACCGCAAGCGCGACAATCAAATCAACCGAAATTACAGTCTACCGGATCGGCAACGCACCCGTTTTGTTGTTGATGTGATTGACGCAAAGCTGCGAATGAAATGGGAGCATACGTTGAGCAGGTGTGAGGCAAGGCGCGGCAATGATCAGCTGTGGCAACTGACGGCGGGGAATGACTGATGCGACCGCAACCAGGCCATGGTCATGAATTCAAAGCTAGCCCGTGTGGAGCGGCCGGAATGGACTGAACATACTCGAAGGTGCTCGCTGCGCTCCCTCACGCCCGCACTTGTCGAGATGAGCAGCCCAAAAGTGATTGTGCGCGACTCGCACAAAGACGCCACCCACAGGAAGGCAATCGCAGTCGCAACTGCAACCGCCCGCCACGGCGGCACGGCCGAGTGACTCTGGCGCTGCATGGTGGATGCAATCACCGAGAGGTAGGGTGCCCAGGGACGCCTCCAGGGAATTTTAAGCGTGGGGGTCCGGTGTGCGAGGGGATGCATGGCTGTGTTTAAATTGACGCCCAGTTACGGCATCGAGGCAATGTATGGAATCCTCCCTCGCAACAAACCAGGTTGACGGACACTAATTTTAGCAATAGACGCAGACATCTTATTGGTCTCGATGGACGTCCGGATACGCACCTTAGGCTGGATGGGTGGCAATACACGCTACACGCACGGAAGATGAATACACGCACTGCAGACGACGACTCTGATGGCACCATGATGAGTCTCTAGCACGACAATACGAATATATTCATTGAAATACGGGCAATGACCAGCACTTGCCCTGCGAGACACGCAAAGCACTGTCATCGCTGCCGTCCTGCGCGCTCGGCATCATGCTTCTCCAGCATATGCGCGGGAAGATATCCGCTTTCACACTGGAGGAGAGGATTGGGCTGCGTATTCGCCTTGCTGCCGAGCGAAGTGTACCTGTTGGGATGGACGTCAATGTCATGCGTGTGCAAAACGAGCAACAGGGGTTCGTAGCGCACCCCAAGTCATAGAGCGGGCAGTAAGGTACTCGAAGTAGCCGCAGAAACTCCCAAACGGCGTCGTATGGCCAGTCCAAAATGGGATTCACGCGCATGAATTCTGGCCACCCTTTCTCCACATCCGTGAGCGAAAATGGCTCCAAACGGTCTGCAACACAGAGCGCCATGTCAGCATGCGCCGGATGCGCTTTTTTTCACAGTCAGTCCAGCTCACGTAAAAAGCGCGCAGCACCTGCAAACGGGTCCGTTCGTCGGGTTCCGACAAGGATTGCGCGTACGGATGGGTTCGTGTCGCGCAGCCATACGAGCGCACTCTTAATGTCACCATTAACGACCACAAGGCTCAGGTTGTACCTGGAGGCGAAGTGCGTCGGCGACTCACATGAAGACCGGCGCCACACATTATCCAAACAAATGACATAGACATACGCAACAATCCGGCGTAGCGACTCAAGGCACACTCTACGTCCACAGTCTACTCGATAACGGACAATCCACTTTAGCACGAGGGCGCCGCACACAGAGGCCGCAAGGATACAGCCACGCTGCCAATGCGCCACACCCCATGCATTAAGCAGCACACGCACAACGGAGCACCCCCAGCGCACAAGGCGACATTCCATGCACCACAACATTCGTGTGGCGACCCAACAACCACACGGAAAGCCAAAATACCAACCGGTCACGGCAATCCTCCACAAAGCGCTCCACTTCGTCAAACGGGCCCGGCGAGCGGACGTAAATGGCATGGAGTGGTTGTGCCGCAGCGCTTTCACCACACACGCGGCCAACGACCGCTCGATAGAGGTGGAGGAGAACGGTGCAGTCTTTCCCCCCATTGAAGCTGATGCTGAGGCCGCTGACGCTACACAGGGTCGAGGGATTGAGTTACAGGCCGCTCCCACGCACAGGGGAGAAAGGTGGGGTGGAGAAGTCACATAGCAGTGATAATGAGGCGCGCAGAACACATGACAGACGCCTTCATGTATGTGCGTACAGAGACGCGGTGTTTGTGAGTCTACTCCATAGAGTTCAACATGCAATCGTAGGGTCGAGAAAGCGTAAGTCCTTGGGTTTGTTTGTGTGAACTGCGAATGGGAGCACAGATGTAGTCGTGTGTGTCGTGCGTTTGGGTGCGTTGATAGGCATGCGTGCTGGTGCGTTTGTGTGCGTGTGGGAAATTGCATGCGTGAGCGTGTACGTGTTAATAGAAAGGACGGCCTCAGCTCCGCTCAGCGCCTTCGGCGAGGATGCTTGTTGGCGCGAGTCTGTACGTCTGTGTGTGTGTGTGTGTGTGTGTGTGTGTGTGTGCGTGTGTGCTCTTGTGCGTTCGCGCTTGTGGCCACATGCACAACAACGAACCCATAGCGGCGAACGGCCTCCTCGATCACCGCAAGAGAAGCGCGCACAAGCGCCGCAAGACGACCCTCTCCTGCGCACAGAGCGTATACCGCCATTTCCATGCCCTCCCCCATCGCAGTTTCGTCACAGGCGCATCACACGGCCACTTACAAGCGTACAATGTTCGCTCTTCACACTTCTTAGTGTGGTCACGTGGTGGGGCCATCACACATCGATGAAGGCACTGAGGGCCACTGACGCTGCGAGCAACCGCTATTGTCTTCGAGCCAAGCGGGGCCCCTTGCCCTTGTGCTCCAAAGGGCGCCCTGCGTGACGTATTTGTGTGTGTTGTGCCGGTGTGTGTTGTGTCGGCGTGTGTGGTGTGCGTATTGCGTGTGCACGTCTGTTTCGTTCCAAATGGCGTTCTCGTCGTCGCGCGACAGCCAAGCGCTGCCGGACCGGTGGCTGAACTGCCCGCGCATGGGCAACACCATGCAAGGTGGGCTGGTGCTCCTCGTGCGGGCGATCGCTCGTAACTCGTGGATGTGCCGTCCGTGCTTGTGTGTGTGTAGGGGGGAGAGGTGTATGATGCCGCTCGCTGTTTTTGGAACGCGCTCTTACGCCATTGTCACTTTGCAGACACGCCGTTCATTGCCTTTAAGGTATGTGCGTGTGTGCCTCGCAGCGCCCCTGGATGACGACTCAAATCGCCCGCTTGTGACCCCTATCAATGCCTCATTTTCTCGTCGACTGACAATGTATGTCCTTGCCACACACCCACGCGCACGCACGCAAGACTCCTCTTGGCGTCGCATTTGAGCGCGACGTCCCGGCCAGCCACCGCTTTACGCCCGAAATGGTCGTCAACCGCCTTCGCAGCATCAACGTACGTGACTCGGCAACGTCATGCATGCCCGTTTCCGCCCTGTTAACACGTGCCTTGCGCGCAGATCGAACTTGGTCTTGTCGTGAACCTCACCAAAACGACGCGGTATTATGGACCCGACGAATTCGAGTCGCACGGCGTGCGCTTTGTGCAAATCATGTGTGCCGGGTAAGGGGAGGGTTATGTGCGCACGCGTTGCGCCTTATGTGCGGACTGAAACCGCCGCCTTTCAGACACGGACAATGCCCGACGCCCGAGGAAACTGCGCGGTTCATCAGTGTGTGCGCCGCATTTAACGACCGCAACCCGCACAAGTTCATCGGTGCGTGCGTGAGTCTCGTGTGTGTGCGTGGGCCTATTGTCACCGGCGTTATGGCGTTTTGCAAAGCGGTTGTGGCCAGCGTGAATACCGCCCCCGCTTCTTTACAATGGTACGCTGCGCGTGCAGGCGTCCACTGCACCCACGGCTTCAACCGCACGGGCTTTCTCATCGTCGCCTATCTGGTCGAGCGCCAAATGTGGAGCGTGGAGGCCGCCATTTCCGTGTTTGCGCGCGCGCGTCCGCCGGGAATATACAAGGTAAGGAGGCACTCGCCCGTATCCGTTGGTGTTAATCAGCGGCGAGTGCGCGTCAATCGCGCCGCGTCTTCTCCACCTTTCTGTTCCCTCAATTTCCGATGTCACGACAGCGTGACTACTTGGCCGAGCTTTGCACGCGCTTCGGTGGCAACCCAAACGACATTGACGTGCCGACGTATCCGGACTGGGATGCGGGCGTTCCCCCCAGCGCCGCGGCGGCTGGCAATGGCGCCAGCAGGAAAAGGTCACGCGAGGATGATGGAGACGACCGCGAAAGGCCGACGGTACGCCTTAGACCCCCCCCCCCCTCTCCTTTCCCCTTCCCCTCTCCCCTCTCTTCTCGTTTCTCTCTCGCTCTCGCTCCCTTCCTTTCTTTTTTCTTTCTTTCTTTCTTCCTGCCGACGTCAACGGGGGTTCAACCCAGACAACTGTCTACTGAACTGAGGTCTCTTTCTGCACTTGCGCCTTGCTTCCCCTTGGGCCTGCGGTGCACTTGCGCCTTGCTTCCCCTTGGGCCTGCGGTGCACTTGCGCCTTGCTTCCCCTTGGGCCTGCGGTCTTCTTGCTCTGCGTAACATGCGCCACTCTGCGACAGAGCGACTTTGCTATTCCCGGCTTGTCTGGAGTCGTGCCCGTTCTGGGCGATCGGCGCCTCGAAATCCTTAGGCGCGTGTGCGAGGCAAGTCACTTCGCTTTTGTGCCACGCACCCCGCGCATGCACTATCTCGTGTGTATATTTGGCCGCCGCCGTCTCACCCTATGCCAACCGCCTCGCATTTCGCCGCAGCTGTGCAATTGGCGCGGGCTCGGCCTGTTCCCGGGAGCCCAGCCCGTGTCGCTGGACCGGCGGAGTCTCGGCTTTCTCGGCGAGGAGCCGTACAAGGTCAGCTGGAAGGCGGACGGCACGCGCTACATGATGCTCATCGACGGGCCGCGCGGGACATTCCTCACCGACCGCAACGAGTGCGTCTTTGAGATCAAGAATGCCGTGTTCCCCTATCGCAAGGACCATAAGATCCTGGTGGGTCGCGCTCTGCTCCTTGTGGTGTCAGGCGTACGAGTGTTGGGCGTACTTCGTTGCCTGACACCGTTGCTCTGCACGAGTAGGTGAAAGATACGCTCGTGGACGGCGAGCTTGTCATTGACGACGAAAACAATGTGAGTGTCTACGCGGCGTTATTACCCGTACCTTGCTGACGTTCCTCCCGCGTGCTCGCAGACCAAGCGGCCCCGCTATCTCATCTACGACGCCGTGGTGCTCATGAAGTTTCCGATTGGGCAAGAAACGTACTCGAAACGCCTCGAGGCGATTGAGGTGCGTCTTTTGTGTTCTCTGCTCACGCTCTGTGTGTTGTGCGCTATACCCACGCCTTTGTGCTTGTGCGGTTCCGCATCTGTTACTAAACCGACTTCATCGGCCAGCTCGAACTCATCCGCCCGCGCGCCGAGGCGGCGAAGGAGAGCGGCGGCATTCCGCAGGCGCCCTTTGGTATCCACGCGAAGCAATTCTTTCCCCTCGAGGCGCTTGATAAGGCAAGGGCAAGCCTGGAAGAACCATTTGCGCGCGTCGCCTGGAGTTTCCGTGTCCTTACTCGCTGCGTCGGCAGGTATTACACATGAAACTGGCGCACGAGACCGACGGCCTCATACTCGCTCCCGCGCGCCGGCCGTACGAGTGCGGGCGGTGCGACAGGCTGCTCAAATGGAAGCCGGCAGACTTGAACTCTGCAGATTTTCGGTGGGTGCCGCGTGAACTGTGAGCGATGGGCAGCATTGTGTTGTTGACAGTGGTTGATTATAATACCATCCACAGAGTCGCGGTGACGCGCGAGACGAAGGAGGGCCACCCGCCGCGGACTGTCGGACAGTTGCTTGTGGGCGGCCGCGAAGGGGAGCTCATCAGCATTGGACACCTTGCGCCCATGCCCCTCGACCAACTGCGCGCACTCGACGGAAAAATTGTGGAGTGCCGGTGGGTGTGGTTGAGGCTGCCGCTTGTCGCTCCCTACGACCCCCGTTACAAACGTCGGTCAATTCACGCGTGTGTGCGCAGGCTCGTGAACGGCGAGTGGGTGTTCATGCGTGAGCGCAACGACAAGATGCACCCGAACGGCATCAACACGTACAACGGCGTCCTCCGCAGCATCCGCGACGGGCTGACGGAAGAGCAGCTTGTCGAGTATGTGCGCCAGCACCGACCAAGCTAGCTCTCTAATATATGTGTAATGGGTATGTGCGCGACCAAGCTAGCTCTCTAATGTATGTGTAATGTGTACGTCAGCATTTCGTAGTGCCCCTTGTGAACATATAAGCTCTGCAACCTTGCTGCGACATGCTGGCTATAGGGCAACGGGTCTCGATTTCTGTACAAGCTTAAATTAGCCGCCAACAATTAGGAAGTCTCCGTAGGTAACCGGGCGTGCGCCACGCGACGGCCTGTGGGCGACGAACTCCGCCCGCTCGGCGACGACATGGCCGGCAGTCCAATGGCCGACCGCGTGTCCGCCACACGCGTCACGTGACCGCCGAGGTCCTCGGTCCCCGTGAGGCTCACCAGCTTGGGGATATACGTCGGGCGGCGGCCTCCGGCGACCTGGGTGATGGTTGTGCGCTCGGCGTCCGAGCTCGGCCGTATTTGTCCAGACATCTCCCAGTGCAGGCGGCGATCGTCCTCGCCAGCGTGCCGTGACTGGCCCGCACTCTTTCGCGCGCCGTCCGTTGAAGAAGGGCGCCCCTCGGGTTCCGGGGTGCTCGCCGAGCGCGCCGGGTGCGCGGGCGGCGGTGGGGCAAACAGGCTTGTAACCTGCGCGGAGTTCCACAGCGGCATGGGGGCCGTCGAGCGCGGCATGGACCGGTGGCGCTTTCCCTCGGCGTCGTCAATGATCATGCGCCGCAGCCGCTCGTTCTTCTCCTCGAGCTGCCCGATGCGCGCCGCGTTCGTTTGCACAAGCTTGTGCACGGCCGACACGGATGTGTCCGTGAGGCCGCGCTCGATCGCAATGCGGTCAAACTCCTCCACGAGCGGGAAGACGGAGCCGGCGGCGGCGATTTGAATACGAAGCCGCTCAATCGTCTCTTCCAGATAGGCCACTTGGTCCTCGAGTGACCGGCGCGCCTCTTCCGCCGCGATGGAGCGACGCTGTTCAATGGACACTCGTGATCAGATCAACGCACACGCGCACACATCATGACGTCGCATAGCAAGGCACGCACCACTTCCTCGTCCATTTTCGCGCGCATGCGTTCCATCTCCTGGCGGCTGCTGCCAGCGTCCTTGCGCGCCATGTCGGCGTCGAGCGCAGCGGATTGTCGTGACAGCTGGGCAATCTGAAGGTCGTTTGTCAAGTTTTCGACCGCCTTGCACAGCTCCTCCTCGCGCTGTCGCCACATGGCCTCCTTGTGGTCGATTGTCGCAATGCGCCCTTGGTACGACTGCACGATTCCCCGCTGCTCCTCGAGCTGCAAACACGCGCCCTGTCAGCACGAGCCACGACACACAGGCCGGACACACGCACACCACATCGTCAGTGATGGACATTACATGCTGGCGCAACACACACCTCTGCCTCCCGCGTCCTTATTTGGATTCGGAGGGCGTCCCTCTCACGCACGGCGTCCTGTAGCGCCGATAGCCGCATGCCCTCGGTCTCCACGAGCGTTTGCAGCTGCTTCAGTTCGTTCGCAAGCGCCGTGGCGTGTGCGCGCTCCTTCGCCAAATCCTTATCCGCCTGCTCCCGCATTGCGGCGAGCTGCGCGAAGGCATTGTCCGTGCATTTGCGCTCCTGCGCGTGTCCGTGTTACGGCCACACCCAGCTCATCCAAGGCCACAAGGGCACGCACACTTAACAAAAGCCCAGTACCCGGTCACGCCAATGCTGCACTGCTACGCGCACGTGACAGGAACACGCACCTGCATGACCGCCGCCTGTCTTCGCTTCTCCGCCAGCACGAGGTCCTCGGCGTTGTTCTGCCGCAGCCGCGCAATCTCCTCCGCGTGTGCCTTTGCCGCGCTGTCACGTGACTCGGTGACCCGCTCCATGTCGCTTTCCAGGCGGGCGACCTTCATGTCGAGCTTCTTAATCTTGTCACGTGACTGGAAGACGTCCGCGCGGAGCGTCTCGATGTCCCGCTCCCGCGCCTTGATGTACTCGCGCACCCGCTCCAGTTCCTTCGCGTGTTGCGAAAGCCATTGCACTCCCTCGGCCACCGTCGGGATGGGGTCGTGGCGGGCGCTACCGGAGCGCGATCGCTTTCCGCCGCCCGCTTCCTCCCCTGCGCCATCGCTCGGCTTGAGCAGGTCGTTGCCGCCCGGTTTGAGCGACTGGCGGCGCTGCTCCGTCGGGAGTGCCGTCGCGTCGGGAATCACAAGCGACAGTCGCCCATCCTGCGCGGCCGCAATGGCCTCCGCGTCGCCCGGCTTGAGGGACTGCCGGCGCCCTTCCCCCCCGTCCTCGGTGCGGCGCAGGTCGGCGACCGACGGGCGCCTCACATCAACGGGCTTTGAGCTGCCCGTGAGCATGTCAAAGGCGATGCGTTGAATGAGCGCAATCTTCTTGCCAATGTCGAAGCACATGGCGCAGAACTGTCCGAGGTCCTGCGTCTGCGTGGCGACGTCGCGCCCGGGGTCGCGCACCTCGAGCTCCCCCGCCCCGTGCGCAGTCACCGACACGGCCACCGCGGGCATGTTGATCGACACGTTCGTCACGGGCTTGCCCTCCTCGCGCTTCGTCAGCACCTCCTGGAGGATGCGCGCCGTCTCCTTCGCCTGATGCGCAGTCGCCTCCGCCTCGAGCGCGCGCGCCTCCATCTGCGCAAGCTTCGCGTTGCTCTCGGTCGCGGCCTTCACCATGTCGCCAACGAGCTCCCCAAGGATGACAATGGGCTGAAGGCGCGTGCTGCCGTCGGCGGCCTTCGCGTAAGAGGCCATGCCCGCGAGCGCCTTCTTGTTACGCGTGGCCTTGGCCGCGCGGTGGACCATGCGCTCCGCCGCGTGCACGATTCGGTCAATCGCAAACTGCAGGAGGGCCACCTTCCCCAAGTACCCGTGCTGCTCGTTCGCCGCGATCGAATAGCGACCAAAGACCGTCTCGAGCGGCACGTTGTCCGACGTGCGCGCCCACAACACCGCGTCCTGCACTGTTTTCCTCCGCGTAAACGGCCACTTCTTTTCCCCCTCCGTGAAATCAGCAATAACGCCCTGCACGCCGCCCATCTCCTTCTGGAGCAGGTCGGTGAAGGCGCGGTATCGGTCGGGAAGCCACGCCGTCCCCGACGCCTTTTCAGCCTCCGCTGCCTCAGCTTCCGCCCGCAGTACAGAGAGATCTTCGAGCGAGCGAGCGCGCGTGGGCGCCGACCGGTTTGACGGCGCCGCCGCGCTCTTGCTCAATCTCCTCTTCTTCCCCATTCTCATGCATCAGAAAGGGGGGGGGGGGGGGGGGGGGAGAGAGAGAGAGAGAGATAAGAAAAGCGTACGCTCACATACCTGCCCAGTCCGTACACAACTGCGGTGGACATTGCGACAAACTTGCGCTCCCGAACACTGTAGAGGTCGGTGAGCGTACTCAACACAATCGCCGTCAGCGCGGCCTCCATTATGCCAGCCCCTGTGGGAGCGCAGGTGAGTGTCATGCACGTCACAAGAGAGGGTGCGGGAGAAAGAGGATAGATGTCGGGTAAGATCTATATCATAGACATGTGTCCATGGACTCCACTGAAGACAGGAGAGAGAAGAGAGAGAGAGAGAGAGACAGAGAGAGAGAGACAGAGAGAGACAGAGAGAGAGAGACAGAGAGAGAGAGACAGAGAGAGAGAGAGAGAGAGAGAGAGAGAGAGAGAGAGAGAGAGAGAGAGAAGAGAGACAGAGAGAGACAGAGAGAGAGAGACAGAGAGAGAGAGACAGAGAGAGAGAGACAGAGAGAGAGAGAGAGAGAGAGAGAGTGTGTGTGTGTGTGTGTGTGAATGTATGTCCGGTGAAGGTCTTACCGCAGCGTGCGAGGAGCAGCTCCGTAAGCGACGTCGCAAAACTCGTCGCGACGCACAGCCCTGCGCCAAAGACCATTCCGAATACAAGAATGTAACGGCGGTCCATGCGATCGCCGACATAGCCCACGACGGGCGAGAGCACGATGAACGGTAAGAGGGAGATGGTCTGTTGAGAACGAGTCTGTCGTGTCAGTGCGATTTTCCTCCACGAGCTATGCACAAAGCACGTTCTCGCGAACCCGCACGTGCTTGTAATAACGACAACACACGTGCAGAGCGCACACACACACACACACACACACACACACACACACACACACACACACACACACTACGCGCGCACACACACACCTGAATGTAACTCGCGTCCAAGTCGGAGACAGTGTCGGAAATTCCATTTGTCTCGATGTTCTGAAGATATGGAAGAACCGCTGCGGCGCGTGCGTTGTGCTGTCAGTGAAACACAGAACGCACAAGTCATAAGGTACACACACACACAACACACACACACACACACATACACACACACACACACATATCACATCACACACACACACACACACACACACACACACACACACACACACACCTGCAATGCCCCACAGGTTGAAGTGCATAAGGCCATACACCGTGAGCAGCACGAACACCATAATCGGTCGCTTCTGAAGCAGGGGCTTTGGCACTTCGGGCAGAGGGACCATCAGCGTCGTTTCCTCCGCCGATTCCTCGTCGCCCTCTCGTGTGTGGGCCTTCTCGTCCATTCTCCTTCTCTGGTTTCACAACCGTCTGTGAATGATGGGTTTTTCCGCTGATAAAAATCACCTCATCTCTTTCTGCGGCAAAATGGTCGGAGGGCACACCCACTGGCGATAACAAGTAGCAAAATAAGACGAGTACACCAACGAACTTATGTCAATATACACAAACGCACTACCGAGGGCCTCTTGAGGGAGGCACGCTCTTATGTGTTGTGTGTGCGTGTGTGTTGTGTGTGTGTGTGTGTGTGTCTTGCCGCTGTTTCCACCGGCTGTCGGGGGCGGTTGCTTATGCAATTTTTGGGTCGTCACGTGTGTGACTTCCTCATCGTAAATGAAGATTAAGCCGTTATGCCACTATGTATAACACTACAAAGTATGGAAGATATCCGAATTTCCTCCCAGAACAAACTACTTAATCGGAACAATATTTTACGAGGCTTTTCCAGATAATCGTAAAATTCGCCTCTTTCAGTGTCAACAATTCAGTCGCAAAATCCAAAGCGCATTCACACGTGCGTGTGCGTTTTTATAGTCGAGTCGCACGCCTTGACGGTCGCAGTGTGTGCTTACCTCTATTTACGCTCGCGTGTTCCTCTTTCCAAGGGGTGTAACATTCTTCCCTTCGCTGCAAAAGCGGCATCTCAACACACACGCGCCCTCACCCACGCACGGGGTGTGCAGGCGCTCACCATGGCTTATCACTTCACGAAGGACCCCGTGGACGAGACGCTCGTAGCGGACATTGCCGGTCTTGGCGCTCTTGGGGATGCGCAGTTTGGGGAGCTCGTGGGCTTGATGTTTGGGTTTCTGCTTCAGCCGGGACAGGTGCGTGCGACGTTCTCTAAATCGTGCGCATTGCGTAGCATGCACACGTGCATGGCTGTGGGTCTATCGTTGTATTACACGACGAGCGAGCTAATCGAACACATAGTCACACAGTCGCACACTTTCACACTTGTCGAATTGCTCTGAGCGACCCTCCACACACAGGCCACCAAGCTGCTCGAGGGCCTGCAAGCCTTTTCGGAGGAACACGGTGTCGGTCTCGGCGGTCTCAAGAACGTTGTGCGGGGAACTCTAACGATACCAATTGACTGCCGTCCGTGTGCTTATGTGTGTTTGTGTGTGTGTGCGTGTGTGTGTGTGTGCGTGCGTGTGTGTGTGTGTGCGTGCGTGTGTTTGTGTGTTTGTGTGTGTGTGTGTGCGTGTGCGTGTGTTTGTGTGCGTGTGTGTGTGTATGTGCGTGTGTGTGTGCGTGCGTCAGTTTGTGTGCGTGTGCGTGTGTGTGTATGCGTCTGTGTGCATGCGTGTTGCGTGTGCATATGTGCATGGCTCTTCATCCCACGCTGCCGTAAGGCTAGCCGTACGGATATGGATGACGGGCACTGTTCGATGTGTTTACTTTATGAAGGGCGCCATGCGGTCCAATCTCACACCAGCCAACGTAAGGGACGATCTCGTTCAACTTGGTAAGTGTTGTGTGGCGTCTGAGCAAAATGTCGAAAAGTGACAGAGAGGGTGGCCTCAGGGAAGAGGAACAGTTGGAGAGGCACAGTATTGATGGCTAGATTCCATAATCGGCCAAATTCCATCGATGGTGGACGCGTGCAGCGTGTGCGTGAGCGAGTTCGTGTGTGTGCGAGTGCGTGTGCGTGCGCGTATTTGCGTGTGTCTCTGCTGCAAAAGTCTCCTTTTTCAACTCTCGCGTCCCTCTCCCAGGCCTTGCGGCCGATAGGTCCGGCTACATTGCGTCACAGTGGAAGAAGAACCTCGTGGGCCTCTCGCGCGCGGTCGTCGGACAGACGCTGATGGTCAACCAGCTGATTGATCTCGAGTGGCGATTCGGCGGTGGGCACTCGCGCTTGTTGTGTCTTGTGATGTGTTGTATGTGCGAAATCGTCACAACAGAGTAGAAAAGATATCCCGCGTGGTTGTGAGAGAGAAGAGTGGGTGTAGGGGCGTGTGTGTGCATGTGCGGGGGTGTGGGGGTCTGTGCGGTGTGGATGAGTGATGAGAATGATGGTGCGTACGAGTGTTTAGAACGGCATGCACGAACGCGTTGGCGTGCTTTCAGTGCTAATTGTGATACTGTTCGTAGTGACCGCCGGTACAAGCGAACTGCGAAAGGCGGGAAGCACATTCCTCCAGCTCAAGCTCACTCTTGACAAGGGAACAAAGACAGAGACGGTCAACATGGGTGAGTCCGAGGTGTTCGAGCGGGTGTCATGTGTGCGTGCGTGCGCTTGTGGGTGTATGTGCGTGCGTGCGGTGGCATGTGAGTATATAGGCGCTGGTGTATCCCATTTTCTGTTGTATCACGCGCTTATCGAACGGCTCGTGCTTACGCTGCTTCACGCACTGTTGCAGAGCTGACCCTCCCTCAGTTTTATTCGTTCCTCCACGAAATGGAGACGGCCAAGGCCAACATCGAGCTGTTGCGGTGAAGCTCGGCAGAGCAATACACGCTCATGTGCACACGAGCATACGTGCGTCTTCAGTGTACTGCCGCACAGACACAAGTCGCAAATGCTGCCCATTGCACGTGCAGACGTTATTAGAATAACAATTTTTGTAATGAAGAAGGCACCGATGCCCATCGCTAACGACGAGAGTTCAGAGCCGAAACCATCCACAATTCATGCGTCGCTTGAGAGATCGACGTCCAGAGGGTATCGCCGCCTTTCATTCCTAGCTTGTTCATAAGAACGACCGGAGCACAAAAAAAGTCATGGAGACTTATTCATTCATAACGGGAAAAAAAAAAACACGGGAAAATTGCGCTATGGCACGAGGTCGTCGGACTGTCTCAAGTGCGCGCTGCCCAGAGAAACACCCCCAAAACCGACCTCGAGCGCCGCGATGCCGCCTAACCTGCACAAGCGACAAGCGTATGCGAACATTAAGCATCTCCATCTGCATGTGTGTGTGTGTGTGTATGTGTGTCTGTGTGTGTGTGTGTGTGTGTGTGTGTGTGTGTGTGTGTGTGTGTGTGTGTGTGTGTGTGTGTGTGTGTGTGTGTGTGTGTGTGTGTGTGTGTGTGTGTGTGTGTGTGTGTGTCATTAGAATGCGCGTGTGTCATTACGCAGAACGGTTAGCGCCAAACACGCCCCAAAGAACACAACAATCAGCGATGCGAACTGCAACGCCAAAATAGGGCCCGTATTGCGAAATACAAGGCAGGCCACCAACAACGCACCGCAACCCCTCATTCTCGTACGTTCAACACAAGCGCACTGACCACATACATGTAAATAGAGTAGAAAGATCAAATGAACAAATGCATGGGAAAAGGAAGACAATGGAAGACTGACGCCGCGCGCACAGAGCGACAAACGAAGGCTCTCAAGACCCACCCTTGAGCAGGGCCTTGATCTCCGACTTCTCCGCAGCGTCCGCATAGCTCTGTCCGTCGGGCGTCTTGCCATTTTTGTCCGCACCCTTTGCGAGGAGTGCCTTGACGGCGCCCGTGTGGCCCTCCCAGATGGCCGCCAAGAGGGGCGTGATGCCGTGCTTGTCTGTCACCTGCGCAACAGTGTTTGTAAACAATGCGTCGCTCAGAGCCGTGTGCATGGACAATTCAAGCTCGTGCGGCTGTGACATGTCCGTCGAAAAGTGTCGTATGTACGTGCAACAAAGAGCGCGCACGCTCAGAAATAGATGTACGCCCAAAAAAAAGATGCACGTGGAACAAAATACAACGCTTTCTTCAACAAAATGGCACGCTTCCGAACACAAGAACTGGTATGCGTGCAAGTACACGCTCGTTTCAAAATCGCGCGCGCAAGCGTCGGCGCATATACCCACGTTAACCTTGGCCCCCTTCGAGATGAGGTACTCAATCACCTCCACCTGCCCATAGTCAGACGCATAGTGAATGGGGAAGCGCCCGTTCAGGTCACCGTTCACGTCGATGCCCTGCGCGTGGCAAATCAATTGAACAATTAAGACAATGATGACGGCGTGCAAAAGAGTGCAACGCACAGCAGAGTGAAGCTTTCGCCGGGAAAAAAGTGCCAAAGTGCGCTTTGTGACTTGTACGAACATGGGTGTTGGGAGTTCGGGCGACAAACAGCAGGCTAGCAGAGTGAGATGGACAAGATTGACAACTGCGTCTCTCGAGAATAAGGTGTGGCGCACCTGTTCCTCGATGCACTTCTTGACAGTGGCGAGGTCGCCGTTCTGAATGCTCCACTTGAGGTCACTCATTCTCACACACAAACACACAGCTCGCAATGGGGACGCACGCACGCGCAATATGAAGTGCCCGGGTTCGAATCCAACCGTGACCCACAAAAATGCAACGGCTGTGTTGTTGTGACGTGGGCGACCACAGTTGTTGCCAATTTTAGTATTGATCCATGATATTGCTATATATGGAAATACATCTACAGTGACGTCCAATTGGGTATAATGCTCCCAACGTTTCTATAAATATTGACGTAAATTTTTGTGGAGATCGGAAATTTTTTGTGGATTGAAATAAATTTTTGCCGGATGAAAT
>CALSCQ010000254.1:0-2500 GCA_943704525.1 Pigoraptor vietnamica
GGGGGGGGGGGACGAGTGGAGGGGACGGGTGCGTGCATATCAGTGTGCGTCTGTGTACGTCTGTATCTTTCTTCCTAACGGCTCTTCTGACGCAATGTCGCCGCTGTGCAGGAGAAGGAGGACAAGAAGAGCGGCAAGACGAAGGACAAGGAGGGCGAGGCCAGCAAGGAGGAGAAGGCCGGCGAGTTCGACGACCTCATCTCGGCGCTCAAGACGGGCGACGTCTTCGGAGAGAACATGACGGCCGCGCGGAAGAAGGGCGGCCCCACGGGACAGCGCCGCCGCTCAAAGACGCCTGCCACTTGAGTGGCCCTTGTTCGGCTGAGACGCGTGTTATGTGTGGTGGAGGTTATCTATCGTACCGTCATGGTGACGCCATTGAAATGCATCACGTGCCATCACGTGGTGATGGAATGACAAGCACGTTGGTCTTTGTGCCTTTTGGTGTAGTCTTCCGACCCTTCCGCGGCGCTTCGTCGCATATCGTACGGCGGCTTCCTTACAGAATGCGATCTCGTCGTTCGCGCGTGTCCGGTACCCAGATGATTGATCATTAGGAGTTGGATGCATGGCATGCGGGGGGTATGAGCTGGGATCTTGACATTCGACTGGCGAAAATGAGCGAAGCGACACTGCGAAGCGCTATGAAAGACGTGCGGCTCGAGTGTATGACGGGGTTGTGGTATGTTGTCATGTCGAACATACCGAAATGGGCTCACAGGTGCGTGACGTTGCCCGTGTTGCGCGCGACTTGTTGGAATTCGCACGTTGGTGAACTCGACGAGGCCAGCCGACTTTGCAACGATTTAAGGGCTTGCGTCGGGAAGTCGTGCCGTGACATGTTTTTTGTATGGCCGCAGGAAGTCTCTCACAATCAACTTCAGCATCTCGCACAAGGCGGGGTCGTCGCGTGGCTTTCTTGTGGACCACGTCGAGTTTATGACGGAGAAGCGCATGTGGGGCAAACGGCGCGACTTCAAGCACGTCATTAAGGCCGGCATCAGTGAGCAGGTACTGCGGGAAGAAGACAGCCTGTCCGTGTGTGTATAAACCCGGTTCACGCATCTCACTGTGTGCTTGGCGCAGCACCCGACGATTGCGGGCGCCATGACGCGGAGGAAGAAGCGGTTCGTGACGGGCGTGCGCCGGCGAGAGTGGTGCGTCGTTGCACTGGGCGGGTCCGAAGGGCGACTGGAAAACTGCACGCGGCCATCCGAGTGCGAGTGGGCCATACTGTACTTTGACAACACGTGGACGGCGGGCGGGGGCATCGCAATTCTCTCGAGAACGGTCAAGGTTGGGTGCGAATTGTGCGCGCTGTGTATAACGCGGCGTGTGGAACGGAATTCACCAGATGCACTTTAGGCTATATACTCGAACACATGGTGACCGCTGTACTGTGTGGTTATAGCACTCAATTGTACTCGCCTCGCAGT
The DNA here is from genome assembly GCA_943704525.1 of Pigoraptor vietnamica. NCBI lineage: Eukaryota > Filasterea > Ministeriida > Capsasporidae > Pigoraptor > Pigoraptor vietnamica. Next base: position 1,437 of record CALSCQ010000254.1, read on the forward strand.
TGAGCCCTGCTGCGACGGCACATGTGCGTTCGATTCTGAGCGCCGACCCCTTTTTCCGCACCGCCGCTGCGGGTGTCTACCCCCAAGACCACAACCTCAGCATGCTTCAGGAGGACCTGCGCACGTCGACCGCTTCGCAGCCTGCTTCTCGCTCGCCCAAACCACCCGCGGCGACGCCCGTTCTCCGCATGCTATTTGATGGCCAGACACCCCCTGCCTTGCAAAAGGTCGAGGGGCGACTGCCACGGCCGCCGTCGGGTCCCGTGTTCCGGCAGACGCACTCTCGAAGTGCGAGCGATGCGAGGACAGAGGAAGCGCCCGAGTCGATACTGGAATCGCTGGAGGAAACGTCGGAGGACGTGCCGCGCGAGGCCGTGCAGTGCCCACACCACCCGAGGCGCGACTGAGGGACAAGCGTTACAAGGGCTTCACGCAGCTCATCGTGCCACCGTCCAATTTCGTGAGCCAAAGCGCCGAGGCGGGCCCTCGTCGCACGGCGTGAACGAGCGCACGCAGCGTGCTGCGCCTACGCTTACGCTTAACTGACAAAGTCTATGTTATTGTATTATTCGTTGCGTTGGCTAGCGCGTCAAATCGTACTGTCCGGACTTGAAGAAAAAAGGTACGAAGCCTTGGAGAATGTACGTTACATCTGTAGTTACCAGCACACGCGATAGACGGCACACTCCGGCGAGGTGTCCGCCACGATAACGCCCACACCCGAAGCACTTCCGACGTGCGACGCAATCCAGTTGACCTTGCGACCATGCGCGACGTGCGCAGCAAGCGCGTCCTTCTCGAGCACCTGCCACACGCACAAGCGCCCGTCGTCGCCTCCGGACATCGCCACGGCGCCCTCAGCGTCCAGCGCGACCACCTGCGACACGGCGCTCGCATGACCCCGCTCGAGGGTGCGCACGCGGCCGATCGGTTTCACGCGCGCATCGCTCTCAATCGCCTCGAAGACTGCGACTGTGCCATTTCCCAGCGCCGCAAGCACGCGCCGCCCGTCGGAGGAGACCGAGAGGGAGTTCACGAACGGGGGATTCACCATCGTCTGCGTG
>CALSCQ010000254.1:7500-43474 GCA_943704525.1 Pigoraptor vietnamica
GTCATCAAGCGAAATGCGTTTGCGGGATCGGTGCTTGTCCGAAGGTGCGTTGCGGGTGTGTGGGCGATCCCCCGCGTGTGCAGTGCACACGAACACGCCGCCGTCGCATACGTGCACGCACACCGGCACGGATACATTGTCTGCACTTTTTCGCACGAATGTGAACGTATGCTCAATCCATTCCCTCTGTCGCAGCGAGAACAAGCTGTTCGTGGACCCCTATCTCGTCGACATGGCGATGGATGTGCTTGCGGAGCGCGGCTTCAAGTGCCGCTTTGACGAGAAGATCATCGCAGTGCCCGAGACGGTTGACCCGAACACGTACCAGATCCAGTTCTCAAGGTGTGTGGATTTGGCTCTGGCAGTGAATGTGGCATTTGATTTGCGTGTGTTGGCGTCACGTTGTCTGCCTGTAAAATGTGTGCGTCGGCATTTGTTTGTGTGGGCCGTCGCTTTGCGTGAAATGGTTTAGGCGAGTCCCTGCCTTGTACGCGTTTTGGATTGTATTGTCTGGAGCTTCGTTGGCCTGCGTGTGCCTGTGTGTGATACCTTCGAAAGTGAGTGCGATGCAATGGCTCATGTTTGGCCCGTTCGCCGTGTTCGCAGCAAGCGCATTCTCAACTTCTTTGTGGAGTTTCCGCCCGCGAAGTTGCGCAACGTCGAACCGACGTCCAAGAAGCTCATCGGCAACACATGAGGCGCTCTATATATTCTGCGTGAAGGACGGGACGAGAAGGTGGCGGAGGGGGAGAGTGTGTGAGAATTGCGGTTGGCGGAAGGGTTGTGGGACTGCCGTGTCGGAGTGGCGATGGACGCGCACGCTGGGCACGCGTTGAGGGGAATCGGGGGAGGGGGAAAGGAGGGCTTGTTCGGTTGTGTTGGAAATAACATTAACAAGGCCGGTGTGAGACTGGAAGTGGACTTGCTGGGACGTGTGTATCATTGTCCCAAGATAACGTGTGTGTGCGCGCCAGTGCGGGTGCACGCGCGTATGTCCCTCTATTGTTTCTCACAATCACAATGGGCGTCGAGAATCGTAAGGGCCTTCTGCGCTGCACTCAGTTGCTTACAATCAATTCACAGCAAGGCCACCAGTTAATTGCTGCTGTATTCATCGCCTCACACGGCCGTGGTCGACGTTCCATCACCGTTCGCAGAAAGCGCCGCCAAGACGCCGCCATTGCTGAGCACCAGCTTAACGAGCTCGACAATGGCCCGCAGGTTGTCCGGGTACAGCGCACCCCTGCGGATACCCAATTTCCACTCCTCCGGCAGAGGCACGGGCGCCTTCTTCCGCAATTCGTATGGCAGCCTATCACGCAGTTCGTTATACAGTCGACATGGCCTCTCTTCCTCGGCAGCGCGCTCAAGGTGCCCCAGACGCATGCGACGCTCCAACTCACTGCGCACGGCGTGAAGCACATCCAACAAGACGTCCAAGGCTTGCGTCGTGCGACCGGCCTCGCCATCCTTCATACGCGCAGCCAATCGCAGCGTGTTCTCCGCCGTTGTGAGCTGCGCAAGCTGCTCGGCAGGCGCGCCACGAAGGCGAGCGGAAACGATGAGCGACTTGACGTAGTTGATTAGTCCCTCGGGGTTGTGCAGAAGCGCAGTCCGCTGCAGCTTGTCCGTGAGTTCAGCGAGATAGAGGATGTCGGCACGCAGATCCGCCTGCAGTTCGAGGTACTTGTCGATGGCGTTGAGAAGGGCGCCCTCGAGTGAGTTGTTGCTCCTGTTCCAACGCCTGATCAGCTCCTCCGGCACGACCATCTCCGTCACGGTGGTTTCCACCGCGCGAATAATAAATCTGGCGTTCTTGTGCTTCGACCAGTGGCAGCGATTCTTGCACATGGTGCAATGCTCGCCATTCATGGCGCTGCACGACTTCTTGTCGCTGTCGTCCCCGTATATGCAGACTTCGTGGCACGTCGCGCTACATGTGAGGCAGAGCGTCGTAGCCTTCCCGTCCTGCACAGGCACGTGAACGGCCGTGACCACCTTGACCGCCACCTTCTCTTCAGGCGCCATACCAAGGGTCCTCGCGAGCGCGCCGAGTTCTGCGAAGAGTCGATGGGCCTCGTTCGCTGTACGAAGTATTTTCTCCTCCACGAGTTCGCACTTGCGTTCGAGCGCAAGGCGGTCCGTCGTCACCTGCGCACTCGCGTCGGTCGGCACCGGCGGCATTCGCAACAACATATTCAGCACACGGTGCTGGCCCTTGATCGATAGACGCCACCAGTCGCGAACCTTCGGCGCGTCGGCGGGGTCGGGTTCGACGATACCAAACGCGGCGTTGTTCACTCCCGTCTCCCCGTTCTCGACCGGCCACTGCAACTCCTCAAGCACGGCCCGTGCGAGCGGCTTCGCGACGTCGCTGAACGTAAAAATGGTACGCAAGCAGCTGCGGACGTCCTTGGCGAAGAGGGAAAACACATACGTCACGACGGGATCGAGGGATGTAGTCCTCGTCTCGTTTGCGCGACAAGTGTAGACGATAGCGTTGACGTGCGTGATCGTCTTGAAAAGCACCGACATGGCTGCCGTGACGAATTTGTCCCGCTCAACGCCGTCCGAGTCGCCGTAGCCCGGGGTGTCCACAATAAGGAGAGTTTTGCCTTCAAAGCGCGGCGTGAGCGGACGGACGCGATAGCACGTGATGAAGCGCGTAATCGACCGCGCCTGGCGATCGCGAGAGGCTTCACGGTCGTCCACGACCATAATGCGCGCAGCATCATCGAGCTCTCCACCGAGGAGAAAAGAGAGAAACGCGTTGATCTGCGTGCTCTTGCCGTGCCCCGAGTTGCCGACAAATACAATGACCTTCGTGTTCTCGGTGTCACTCACATCGCTGGCGCGAGTCTGAGGCTCGAATTCCGCGGCAACGTCGACAATACGGACTGCCAGCTGATCGCCGTACGGCGCATCCTCGCAAACCCGCTCCGCAACCACCGTCTGACCAAGATAAAGCGTGGGCGTCGCGTTTCCCGTGAGCTCCCACGGCGTCTTGCCCTTTTCACAGCGCGAGAGTTCGACACTCTTGTCGTGATAAAAGCTGATCAGCCTCGACGCCGCCGACGGTTTCTTGTGCGTGCGTGTCGTCGCCGGCGCGCTCCACTCCGAAGGCCCGACGATCGTCTCAAAGCGCAGCGCAACTTCGTAGTCGCAGTCGTCGCGCAAGTCGTCCAGCTGAACCGTGCCCGTGAGGCCATCACGTGCGCCGTCGAAAGCAAGGTGCGCCTCCTGGTACTCCTCATCGTCCCCCACATGCACGAAGACGCTGTCCTTGGAGGCGTTCGGGCGAGAGCGGTATCGCACGACAGCACCGGTCGTCGGAATCACCCTCTCTGCCGCACTCTCCCGCTTGTTCCACGCAAAAGCAGCTTCGATGCACGTGCTACCGCCGACAGTCAGCGCAGGCGGCACTGGTGGCGCAGGCAGCATGGAAGAAACGACGCTCAGCGTGCCGCGGTGGCTCAGGACGATGTCGCCGACGCGCACATTTCCCTTATGTGTTCGTGCCGAAGTCGCCTTTTCGACAACGGCAAAGCCGAAACGAACGCCACAGTTACCCGCACGCAACTTCAACTCAAGCAGCGCCGTAACCGCAACTTCCAGCTGCGTAATGAAGTCAGGACGCTCGAACCACTCGTCGTAGCCGCACCCATCACCATAGTTCGCGCCGACGCGTCTGCCATCCCTCTCGCCGGAGTCAAGCCCGCTGTTGCTACTGTCGGCCTCGTCCGAGACCTTGTCACTGTCGCTGTCTTCAAGCACGGCCGATGAAATGCGCACCTGCAATGGGTGTTTGCGCTCAATGCCCCTTCCGCCAAGCGACAGAAGCAGCCATACGGCGCCATCCCCGATCCCCGACAGTCCAGACACGTCGCCGAGGCGGTTCTCGAACCCCTTCTCAAGCAGCCCGTCAATCGTCGCGCGGAGAACGCGCCTCTCCCTCCGCTTCTTGTCTGCGAAAGCCTCGACGAGCCGCACGCGCTGACGGTACAGCGCCACAGCCCTCTCCAGCTCAGCGATCTTCTCGTTGTAATCGGACGATCCGTCGCGCAACTCTGGCAAGAGACGCCTCACGGCGTCGCGAAACTCCATGTCCCCCGCCTCAAAGACAGCTTCCACCCCCTCCACCTGCAAGGCGATCGCCGAAAACGCCTCGACGTCACCAACGCGGAACACGCCCACGCGCCGCACATCCGCCAGTTTCCTGCGCGCACCCGCACCGGCCTTGAGTGCGGCAGCCGTCTTCCCCACAAGGCCTGCGTCCAGTTTCCGAATTATGCGATGCGGCGCGCCCTCGAGGACGCTCAATGGCAGCAGCTTGAACGACAGCGTGTTCGTCTGCTGCGCCAGCTTAGTGGGCATCTCGCGCGCGACGCGGAGCGCATCGTCAATGTTCGCAACACTCTCCGCGATACCGCTGGTCAAAATGGTCACGTGCTCGAACGTCGCCTCGTCGTCCGTGTCGCGGTTCAGCGCCATCTCGCCGCCCACTGGAAGCCGCTTGAGCCGCGCCTCGAGCTTGGCTGCCATGCCCGCCGTTTCCTCAGACGACGTGCACGTCCGCGCGAACGAGAGCGTGCCCGCGCCGCCCTCCACCACCTCGGCCACAAAGTGCGTGAACACGGGGTTGTCGAGGTGTCGCTCGTACTTCAACCGCGCGAGCGTCTCCTGTGGAATGCGGCGGGTGTGTCGCGCAACCGTGCACGACACGTCCACGCGCGCCTCGTACGTGCCAGACCGGCGGTCGTTGAGGTACTCGGCGGAACCACTCGCCTTAAAAATACCCACGTCGAGACTGAGCGAGCCCTCCACGTCGAGGCCCGCGTGCTTGCGCGCGTCGTCGAGAGACTTCGAAAAGTGGAAATCGGCATTCTGGAAGCGTCCCTCCTGGACCTCCTCGATGGCATTGACGACATCGCTGTCCCACAGCGAAAGCCCTGCGAAGAACGTGGAAGTGCGGCAGTCGTAGAGCATGCCGAGCTGTACGTCTTGGTTGAGCGCGGGGAGGTCGATGACATGGTCGCTCCCCATTCTGAGCGTTCGTGATCGAGAGTCCGGCACCGCGAGCACGGCCGACAGCGCATCCCGGGACTGTGGAGAGGATTGTAGCCTTTGCCGCCCGTATTTATAGCTTGGTCAGCGTCGTTCCTTCGCGCAGCACGCGTGTTCTCGAGTTATCGTCTTGCACAAAAAGAACGGTGTTGTCGTCGTTGGAAGGAAATCGATTGGCTGTACGGAACACTTTTACGGAAGGAATTGAGCACCACCTCCCGTTTTCATAGCTCGCGCAGTGCGCGTGTTATCGTGTGAACACAGAAGAGAGCCATCGTTTTTAAGAGCAAGAAGGAACAACGATTGGTTATAAAAGAGCCATGCCGGAAATTAATTGTGTCGACACGCGCAATGCAATCGAATGTCTTATGGAATACGGTTCGGATGTTACCAGATCCACGCGGCACACCAGCTCTCTCACACAGCACAACTTGCTTTAGTTGAGGCTGTACAGCCCAATGTGGTTCTTAAGCACCGTGCCAATATACAGCCGGCCGCCGCCCTCCGTCACTCCCGAGATGTACCCCATACGGCCCGTCGGATCGTGGAGCGACCGCAGCGGACGTCCATCGCCCGACACGTGCACGATCAACCCATACGACTTTGTTGGCGCGACGCGGTCGAGCACGTCGCTCGGGAGTCGCGCGAGAAGCGAGCGAATGAAGGGATAGCCCGCGGTCGCTTCTGCCTCTGCCATGCGTGGCGCCACAATCGCCACCCAGTACGTCCCGTCCGATCCCCGTCGAATGCCGTCGGGCATTCCGGGGAGCCCATCGATGAAGACGTCGGTCGTCCCCGCAAGCGGGCCCGAAATGTGGTGGCGAAGCACGCGGAAACGGCGCGTCTCGCAGACGAGAATGGAGGCGCCGTCGTGGGAAATCGTCGCGCCGTTGGCAAAGTGGATGCCGTCTGCGAGCTGCGGACGCGCACACACGCACACATGATAAGCATGTGAGGGAGGAGTGACCGGTGCATTCTCACAATAATATGCACACATCCCGGCGCCGCGCACCTTCTTCGTGGTGTTTGAAAAGGGATCGTACGAGAGAAGCATTCCGTGCGCACGCTGCTCAAGGAAGTCCCACTCGACCGCTCGCTTCATGAGGAGAGAGGGATGGCGCGGCGCAAACTTGGTCGTGGCGTCACTAAAGTAGATGATGCCGTCGTCATCCACGTCGCAGTCGTCGGCGAATCCGATGCGCCTGCGACAGACGAAAAAGCTAAGTAACCGTGGGAAAGGCCTGCAAAGCCGTCGTTCGCTGCAAGATGCCGAGTACTCAGTATTAAATAGTCCCCAACGAACACCCACTTTCCGTCGACAGAGTCCGTGAGCAACTCGATCTTCTTCGTAGCGAGGTCAATAGCAACAACTCCGTTGTAGATGTCGCACGCAATCAGACGGTTCTTCGTGCCGTCAATGCACATGCCGAGCGCGCGCCCGTTCGCGGGCAGTTGCACAAACTCCTGAAAAATAGTCTCCCGCACAGAGATGCGCCAAATCTTGCCGTCCTCGGTCGCAGTGTACATGATCTGATTCGCATCCACAGTCACCGTCTCCGGAGCATGCAGCCTGCCTTCACCGACGAGACGCACAAGGGGACCATTGAGGTCGTTGTTGGGAGCGTAAGGACCCTCGAGCTTCGTGGGCGGCGGCGGAACCCACGCAGCCGGGTCTATCGGTGGCGGGTACAGCACGAGGAGGCCCCAGATAATGCCCTGGAGTGCAAGAAATAGTGCGGATGTGAACGAGTGGCTCGCGCACACTGTCCGTTTTGGTGCCGAACTTACCACGACGGGCACAAGGAAAGTCAGCAGACGTGGCAACGCCATCCTATTTGACAGCGAGACCTGGCCTGTGTGTCTCTCTCTTTCTCTCTTGAAAACACAGGAGTAAAACGCGGCTTGTGCGACGGCGCGACCAAACTTTTCACGGACTGTTAGTGAGATGGCGGATGTAAAGCATCACACGTGCCCAACGGATCTCATGTTACCCTGTCCGTCAATGTCCGGACGTCCGCAGTACGGCTCTATCCTGAAACCAAGGGCGCCCTTCTTGAACCAACCGTCATTTCAAAGAACACAGAGTGCACTAATCGCATGCGGATCTGCGGTGCAACAAACTGAACAATAAAATGTGGAAGACTTGGAGCTCGCGAATGGTTGCACGCCTCTACCTGACGTTTACAGCCAGTGATGCCGACTGAGGGGCCGAGGCCGCGGGCGCTAAAAGGCGAAACTTGCGTCTAGCAAGAGATTTGGGCCTGACTGCATATGAGTCAATTCGTGCATTTTCCTGTAGCTACGGCCACATCTGCCGGGAAGCACCCCATCCCGTTCCGCTCTGGGAAGTTAAACCGGGACGAGAGTGGTCAGTACTGCGGTGGGAGACCACGCGGGAATACCACTTGCTGTAGTTTCTCTTTTTCTCTTTTTTCTTCCTCGACTTCTTCGCGCTTATTTCGACGCGTTTCGACTTTTTTTAGTTTGCAAACATAGAGGCGCTTGGAACCGGCTGTTCTGCGCCAGAGACACGAAGGGGACATCTCGCTCCAGTTTGGCCCCCTATCTCCGTAATATGCTAGAAGCGACGCTGGAGATCAGGCAGTACGCCACAAATGGATCTTCCATGCGCGAACAGAACCCATCTCGAGTGCACGGCGTACGGACCGCGGGACTGCCAACATCCTGCCCTCAGGTGGTCCCACGCTGGATAGTTGTGAATCAGTGTCGGCCCAGTTCTCGGTTGCAAAATCAGTACAGCGCAAGTCGTTCCCGAGGCCACCTCAGCTCTTTTGCGCCTTCGATATGCCACTCTCCATGCGAAAGTACACGACTGTCGAATCGTTGTCGACAAACGCGTATATCACTCTGCACCACAAGCGAGTCGTGTGAACGTTTTTGAGGACGACCAGTGCTGGGAAAGATAGGGCGCGCTGGGACAATGCCCTGCTCAGACAGTACACGCGTTGCCGCACTGACATGCCCATATCGCCACATACAGTTGGTCAACTAGAGCTCACCTTGCACCGTCAGAAGGAAACGGACGTCCTTCCGCCGGGTAGAGCGACGCAAAATGGGAGTGAATACTGCACGCAACACATTCGGCGTGATGTGAGTCTTTAGCGCGAGCATTCCTCACAAGCTGCCTCCACAGAGACTCACCGTGCCGGTGATAATGGCTGGCGCGCACTCACGGGCACAACTGGAACAAGGGGACTCTGGCAATGCAGAACAAAGAGACAACGCAAATGAGGTGAGAAAAGTGTGACTCGTCGCCCCAGATCGTGCTACAAGCCGGTGTGTGCATATGCGCGCGTCTGTGTGTGTGCATGTGTGTCGCTGCGTGTATGTGTGTCCCTGTGTGTATATGTGTGCCTTTCGTGTGTGTGTGTGTGTCGCTGCGTGTATGTGTGTCCCTCTGTGTATATGTGCCTTTTGTGTGTGTGTGTGTGTGTGTGTGTGTGTGTGTGTGTGTGTGTGTGTGTGTGTGTGTGCGTGTGTGTGTGCGTGTGTGTGTGCATGCGTATGTGTATGTGTGTGTATTGCTCACCGTGGGACCGTCCCGCCCACAGAGGTAGGTCAAGCCGTGCTCGGCCATGTGCTTGACGTCGACATCCACCCAGCGCTTGTCTGCACAACAAAAGGCGATGCCTGCTTCAGCGTACGAAACGGCAGCAGTTACCACCCGTCTCTTCTGTATCGAAAATGACGAATGTGAAAAATGGGGCAACCCCCAAAATTGCGGCACCACCCGGAAATTGCCATGCGCAAAACTCAATACAATGCGGCGTGTGAGAAAACTACCATCCGAGAACGAAAACCACGTGCTCGCACACACCCTCTTGCAGATTTCAACGCGCAAATTCCAATAGTGTCAGGCGTGTGTGAAAAAGCCATTCGACAGTGAGTGTCACGTGCTCGCAGACACCCGCTCGCGGATTTCAATGCGCCAATTCCAATAGTGACCACACATGGCTTACAGCAATAGGGGTTTCCAACCGGCGAAGTGCGCTCAAGGCGAATAATAGAGAGGAAGATGCACGCGTGCCCGCTGTGTTGTGTGTTTCACAAGTCCAATTGGGACAAGTTGCGCACACACACACACACACACACACACACACACACACACACACACACACACACCGGCGCAGAGGTCGTTGTAGACTGTGAATATGTTCCATGCGAGTGTTGGGTCGGAAACGACGGACGAAATCGCCTGAAACTGCAGGCGAAGGTCAAAGACGCACATATTCACACAAGTGCATGCCTGCGCACAATCTAATGCACAAATACACTCTTACAGTAGGCCCAATTGCGCGTGAATGCCGCACACTCACGTTCATCTGCGCGCACAGCGACGCACGCACGCAATCGCACGATGCTCACAGGGCAACCACATATACAGCACACAACACTCACCACGGGCGACGTCTCCATGGTCGAGACTCTCCTTGTTTCAAACTGAAACTCTATTCACCATCTAATATGCATGATGCTGCCGACGACTCCTTGAGTGGGTAACCGGGATAACCCCCACTCTATTCCATACCAACAATAGTGTCATCAAGGTGTGAGCGGGGGTCAGGGTTAGATTGTGTGACACACCCGACAAACGGCGCCGGCCTCCGACCCTTGCGTCGTCATCAACTCAAGAGTTTTCAAGTGGCCCATTGTGACGCTGTTCTGCCCACCTTTTGCGCAGTCTCTTCTCGTGCTCTGCGTTGCGTCGTTGTGTTGAACTGTATAAGCCGGAAGTGCTCTGTGGAGTCGACAGCGTTGGTCACGTCCGCTACAACACTGCAACGACCCTCTCTGATGCTGGAGATGGCGCCCGCGTCGGAGGGCTAGGCGAAAGGAAAAGGGGGCCGATATCACTCACCTTCGGTCGCTCGGACTCGCTTGTGACGTCACTTTGAATCTCCGTCGAGCACTGCCTCGAGAAGAATGGCAGAGCGTGTCGTTGCGCCGTCGCCTCAGCGGACCGCGCCGGAAGAGAACCTCAAGCCCGTCGAGGACATTGTGCATCCGGACGCGACGTCGAGTGTGCAGGGGCGAGGGTCGCTCGTCGGGGAGCAGTGGCGCGTTCCCGCGGGGTTCGACTACGTCGCGTGTGCCATCGCCGCCATACTGATTGCGCAGGTGCTGTACTGGGCCCTGCCGCAGTACAATGTCGCAAGCGGTGAGTGGGCTGTTGTTGTGTCGGCAACTCTCGTGTGTGTTCTTTGTGTATGGTGCCTTCAAGAGGTAGCGTGTGGGACCCCTGAGGGTAGAGGGGAATTGCCCATCTAAATGCTTATGTGAAGTGCGTGTGTTGTGCTTTGCGTGCGTGTACCACCATGCATCCCCTCATGACTTCCGCGTCCCTTCTCCCTCAACAGAGTTTATTCGAAAGGAAGTGTACGTCAAATCCGAGCGCGGCGATACGCCGCTTGTCATGTACGCTGCCGAGGGCGGCTTCATCCACCTCCTCGAGCGGAAGACACCCCCACGCGCCGCCCAACAGTTCCTCTTCAGCGACGGCGGTTTCATTCGATGCATGAAGGACACGACGCTCGTCCTCGCCGTCGACCACAACAGCCAGCTGCGCCTCGTCGAACGCGCGGACGGCAGCACAACACAGCGGTGGTTCTGGGATGGCCAGCGCCTCGCAAGCGTGCACGACCCGGAGCTGGTCATCCGTGCCGCGAACGACAACCGCGTGGTTGCTGCGCGCAGGCTCGCCAACGACACGCACCAGCTCTGGCGGCAGTTGCCCGACAAATCCATTGAGAGCCTGCACAAATATGAGTACGTGCTGGAGGCGGTGTCGGCGTCTTCCGCCGGCGGGGGTCGCGGCTCCAAGAACGGGTTTGTCGTGTACGGTCGCGAGCGGGCGGGGCGTCGCACGCAGCTATGGGTGTTCTACGAGGACGGTTCCGTGCGCAACAGGGATAGCGGCATGTACCTTCAGGTGTCGGGCAACAACGACCTGGTCGTGCTGTCGAAACAAGACTCGATCGAGGCCGCATCCCTCGCCGCGCGGTCGCCGGCGCATCGCTGGTGGCATGGCTTTGTGCCGGAGTTTGTGAGAGATGCCGTCGGGTCGGCGTACGGCGCGGGGAAGGACGAGAACGGCGCGCTCGTGCCGTCGCCGCTGCAAAAGTGGGTCGTGCTGTCGGACGGTTCGATTCGGAGCGGCCTCGGGCGGAATTTCGTGGTGGACCTCGACGACCAAAACCGCGCCATTTTGTGGGAGCGCAAGGCCACGCGTCGGCCGAACCAGTCGTGGGCGCTCGTGGAGAAGGAGAAGGAGAAGGAGGCCAAGAAGGCGCTGTAACGGCGCTGAGATGCCGCCTTTTTGTCCCGTGTTCGATACCGTTGTCACGTTGCGCGTTACTTTTTTATTTCCTTTCGAAACCCTTTGCGTATTTATGTATTTATCGCGGCGACAAGAGCAGGAAATACATGCTCTGCATTCAGAGAGTGCTCTGCGGAGTGCGTAACGATTGGTGCGACCCCACGTGTACGCGCGTGTTTGCGGGACGGCACAATCCACTTCAAAACTTTTCGGCAGTAGTGAGCCACTTGCAATGTCGCACGAAAATGTCGTGTATTGGAGAGAAGCGGCACAAAGAAGAACACACTCGCAAGAGAGAAGCGCGCCGCACGTGACCGACATGGCACGTGCCAGCGGCAACATAATCCCACGCACGCACTAAGAAAAGTAAAGACTGCTAGACCACACCACATCGAGCGTGGTCGTTCAAAACAGGCCCACACGAATTCAAACACACACGACTCGCAGTCGCCGTGATCGCGCGTGGGCCCTCATACAAACACTTGGTCGATGGCCAGTTGCTCGTTGAAGGGGACGAGGACGTAGCGCGAAGTGAAGTAAAAGATGAGACCAAAGGCGATCGAGATGGGAAGCGCGGGAAGTGCGTGGCGGAAGACGGCGAGAAGGAGCAGCGTCAGACAGAGGCCCTGCAAACGCACGTGTGGCGGTGAGCGAGAGTGCAACGGAGACGGTTAAAACTGACACGCGATGCGATGTAAGGAACACGCACACGCGGTACCGCCACAATGGCGCAGCATAGAAAGATGCATACGTACAAAGGCGACCATACACACCAAACCGCACAGAACGCAGCCGCACACACAAGACACGCACCACGAGGATGGCGACAAAGCAGGCGAGAATGGTGCTCCACTCGTCGCGCGTCGCCGCCTTTCCGACGAGCACAGAGTAGAAGATGAAGTCGCCGAGACCCAGCTTAACGCCGCGACCTGCAGTGACATTGGACAACCAAGCGTTGAGTCACCAGTTGAAGCAAAACAAGCATGCGTGGCCGGTTCTCAAGAGGAACAAACACGAATTCAAACAATACACACCGGACGAACTCGAGTGCACGCACACCACCGACACTCACGCTCTTCCTCCTCTTCCTCCTCCGGTGCCTGCTGCACCTGGGCAGCGCTCGCGCGCTCGGCGTCGCTGAGGCCGCGGTTCGGCGGGGCGCGCGGGTTCCGCGGCGCTGCGGGGGCGTCCTCATCCTGATCGGCCATGCCACCGACAAGCCACAGCATTGTCGCTGCGTGGCGATGGGAGACAGAAATGAGACACGCCGTCTTCAGAGTTACGCGAACACAACAACGTAGCAAGAAGTGCCCGGGAACGAATTGCTAAAATATAAGCACACACGGCGAGTGCTGCGAGGAGTCAATGGATGGCCACTCACAGGAGTACACGAGGGCGGGGAAGAGCGGCTCGCCGCGCTCCTGGGCTGTCTCCACAAGCACCTTGAGGGGGCCGCGCGGGCAGAGCACGGCAAACAGGTCTGCAGCAAGGGCGGAAATAAGAAAAAAGCCCATGCGCGATGGAGGGCGTGCGTTGTGTGAATGTGTGTGCAGGTGTGCGTGTTTCTGCGTCCACTCCCACGCTGTGCGTAAGAAGTGCATGCACACAGGCAGCAGACACCAACCGTAAATTGCAATGGCGCCGAGAAGCACCCAGGTCGTCCAGTCGGGCAGATACTTGATCAGCGTGAGGGCCTGTGGCAGAAGCAAGAGGGAATTTAAGTGAGCGATGCACGCAAATACAAACACTCGCAACACAACCATTGCCGACGAAAGGTGGCACGCGCCCACGCGCATAACGCCACCCTCGCAACTCGCACACAAACAAACGTGAGAAACAGGTCACAGGGCACTCGCACTCGCACACGAGCAAACGTGAGACGACACAAGCCACGAATGTAACAACGCTCACCAGAAGGGCGCTAGTGATGATGAGGTAGGCCTGCTGGAGCCGCAGCGGCAGTTTGTAGTGTATGGATAAGACGCCGACGACGCCGAAGTTCCATATAACGAACGCAAACGTCACCCAATCCATGGGCGTGTTGTAGCGATCGAGAACCATCCTGCATACACGCACGCACACGCACACAAGAGAGGTTAGAGGCAGTACGCGTGGGATGCCACACACGCCCTCAGACATGAACAACGAACAATGAACCACAACAAACGCACTGGCGAAACTCACAGCAGGTAGGTGTACGTGAAGAGGAACTGGAGCATGCAAGTCGACAGGAACATCCACAGCCAAATCGCCTGCGATGTGTCAAAAATAAAGTGTCGGTGAGCATGGAGTCACAAGCCGAGTCAGAGTCGGACCCAGGCTGAATAGCGTGGACTAGGTGCGCTACTTCTCATGCACAAATCGCACGCGCACAACACAATTCACACGCTCAACAACACGCACAAACACACACCACGATTCCCACGCAAACAACAACACACGCACAACACACCGCTCCCGCGCGAACAACAACACACACGCAACAAAGCCACAGCACGCGCGCCCACCTTGTAGCACCGGTACTTGTAGAGAATGACGAGGAGACACGTCATTCCCAAGATGACGGCGATGATGATGATCACGTTGACGATGGCGCCGCCGAACTTCTCGCCGGTCGACTGGTTGTCCGATTCCTTGAAGGCAATGTAGTACCTTCGCGTGGAGTGTGCGCGAGACAGTGAGCGCAAGGAGCGCACGACACAGACACGCAAGCACGCAGCCGCACACACATGCACATGCGTAGTCGCACCCACGCACACACACACACACGCACACATACACTCGCAATCATGCTCACACACGCATTCTGGAAGCACACAACGCACGCAGAAATGCCTCACGACAGAATCAAACCCACAATGTCTGTCCTCCGCTCTCCTTGTAGTACGTGATTGACTGCATCGTCGCGACGACAATCGCCATGCAGATGCTGACGGGAATGATCAGGTTAATGACCTGCTTCGCCCCGTGCTTCACGTCGTCCTGGCTCATCCCTCCGTCCTCTTCCTCCTCTTGGTCATCCTGCACTTGGCTCATGCGCGCGCTTATGGCAGCGCTCGGGGCCGTCGCAAGGCCCCCTTCGCGACCCTCACGGCGCCCGTTGGCCCCCACAGAGTCCGCCATCTCCAAGCTCTCAAGCGACTCGCCGTGCGCTGGATCCTGCAGCGACCGGCCGCCACCGCCACCACCGCCTCGTGCGGCCGGCGCGTCGCGAGGAGATACGCGTGCGGCCGTGACGAGGTTATCCGTGCTCACACCCGTGTCAAGTGGGTGGCCCTTCGGCATCTCAGAAGATCCCCGAGCAGAGTCCGATCCGTATGCCCCTCTCTTCTGCGACGCGGGGAGATCCTCGTCGTCGCTGTCGGCGGTATCACGGCCGGGCTTTGAACGGCCGGAGAAAAGGCTCCCGCGGCGGGATGCGCGAGAATTGGATGCCGCGGTAGTGAGCAGAGGGGCGCTCGCGTCTTCGTCGATAGAATCAGCGCTATCGTTCATGTCGAAACACACGCACGCAGCGAGCAGTACAATGGCAGCGAATGCCGCCACAAGCCGTCACAAGTGGGGCAGCTAAGGCCCGCAAACCGACGCGTGAATCGGCGCCGATTGGTGCGGGGGACACACCCAGCCAAAAGGGTCAAGTGTGCGGTCCAGGTCACTGAGCAATACAGCGCGGCGCAGTCAACTTGACGACGGGTGGTGGGAGGAAGGGAGCAAGACGTGTGCGGACGTCGGAAGATGCGGCGTGAACTGGGGCGGAGGCGCTATGCGAGCGCCACTGAGAGAGCGAGTGTGTGTGCGTGTGTGTGTGGGAGATGTCAAGCCGTACTGCGGGTTGGATAGGACGTTTTCTGGCTCGGGACTCGCAAATTGAAATGTGGTTAAATAATTGCTGAAATTTGCCGGTTATGTCAATGTACATTGTTGTTGATGCAAACCCCGATTACGATCGGACGGCTGAATTTACGCTCGTCGGAATTCGCACCGACAAAGCGAATCAAACGCACGACTTGTTCGCCGGCCGAGTAACGGAGCATCCTCTGTCCGCTTTTCTTTGAGGCACGTCCAAGTTAGCCAACGCATGCTGAGAGGTCAACTGGCGAGGCGTTGCGCGCAGAGCGGAAGTGCTTGTGGCGACTGTGACCCGTACTGTAGAGGCCGTAAGTGAGATTCTCGAAATGCGTGCGAGCTTGCGCAGTATGCTCTGGATCTGGGGCGCTTCCCATTTCCCGTTGCACATTACTCGGATGGTGGCACTAGAAAATGGCGGCTCTTGGTGAGATCTGGTGGAGAAGGATAGCATAGAGGCTCGCTCTCATGAAGAAGGGACAGGGAGGCGGGTGATCTTCGGGCCTCCGTTCAGTACGCCAGCCTCGCCAGCATGCCAAAGGACGAGTACGTAAGAGTACTGAAGTGCGCGGTGGCTGCTGGAAAGTAATTGGCGAAAATTCGTCCTACGGTGCTTGTTGGATAAGGGATTTCCCGGCTGTTGAGCGTGATGCCGCGGAGTACATTCTAACTTGTTTATTGTGCGGAGCGTTTTGACATACTCTCCATGGGCTTGGACCAACGGGAGCGTCGTGTACGTGCAAAGAATGCAGTGGGGGGAATTGCTCGCGGCTGTAACCGTTGCGAGGAGCTTTGGGGAGAGTAATGAACTGACTAGAGCCTTCCTTTTCACACTTTTTATGGTGTCTGACACTGCATGACGCATTTGCAACTGTGCCGTTGGTGGTCGAATCCCATTCTCAAATGCACCCTGCTTTGAGAGGTAGACGTACACAGTGGCTGTCGGCCCGCAACCCCAGCATACACTTTCCAGAAGTGCACGGCGTCAAAGAAACATCGCGTGCAGTCCTCCACTACCTGTCCGTCCAAGTATGACTTATATTCGGCCGGTACGGGGTACGCCAGCACGCTTGACTGTGAGGCCATGGTCAGGGACACAGGTAAGTTCAGGTTCAAATATATACATGCCATTTCTGTACTGTACTCTGAAACAGTCAACGTGCCCGCGGGCCGTAGATTAGTTCAGCGGACAGATTTTGTTACGGCAAGCCGAGATGCCTTCCGAGTGTAGATCGTCGTGACAGTGGCTCGCATGCTCACAGTGCCAACTGAACGGCGGCCACTGAGGGTGAGAGTAGATAGGCTCCCTTGACGGCACCTCCCGAGCTGCACACGCGTTGCCTTCTATTTATTGCGCACTCTCCCATTGGCTGCGCGTGACCCGTGGCTTTTTTTCGCGTCGTGCTCCACTTTTTTTTGACTTTTCTCTCTGGTTTTCCCGCCCACTGCTCACTATGGCGACAGTACCGCGCAGCCAAGCATACCACTCTCAAATTGACTATTTGAAACATCATACAAACACCCAATGCGAAATGGAAAATTCACAACGCATCCAATACAACTGAAATTGAGTACTGCGAGTGTCCTCTCTGGTACTGGGTCATAGACAACTCCACTTGGAGGCAGAGTGGATCAGCTGACCCTTCCGGCGGAGTGTGCCCATGTGACCCACCCACTTTTCAAGAAAAAAAAATTTTTATGTCCACTTGCCGCTATTTCGCATCCCATTGTGTCTGGACGTTAAAATCCAATACAGATCTCATAGTAAGAATATTTATTATGGTTTATTATTCGGTCACCCCCCGTCCACATTTTTGTCGGGTTTTGCGGCAAACCACTCATGTGCGCGCACACACACGTACGTCTCTCTCTTTCCAGATTGTCTCCCACCCCCGCGTACACACAGTCACTGACACTTTCCTCCTCTCTCGATAAATAGCGCGATCGTGCTTACAAAGGCTTTTGTCAGACTCGATCACCGTTGCTGGTTTCCGAGAATTCTGAAGATGTACGCGCGTCTCATCCTCGTCGCTGCCCTTGTGGCGGCCGCCTCTGCCTTCCCGGCGTGGCGCGATGGCTCGGACGGCACGGGCACGAACTGGGCCGGTGAGTGAGCGCATCCGTGTTGCGTTCTTTGGTGTGCGTTGTGTGTTTTTGTAGAGTTGATGGTGCGATCGATCTGTTGTTACTAACTCGCGCGCCTTTCTTCCTCTTTCCAGTGCTCGTCGCCGGCAGCAACGGCTACTACAGTGAGTGTCGTCGATAATTTCTGTTCATGCGTGTCTCGCCGTATGTCATCGTTGAGCAACGGCGTCCGTTGTGTGTGTATCTGTAGATTGCGGTTTTCTGCGGTTGCTGACGTATGTCTCCTTTTCCCGCCATCCAGACTACCGCCACCAGTCGGACATCTACCACGCGTACCAGATCCTCAAGAAGAACGGCTACCCCGACTCGAACATAATTGTCTTCCACTACGATGACATTGCGAACAACGACGCGAACCCCAATAAGGGCGTCGTCATCAACAAGTCTGGCGGCCCCAACAACTACATTGGCGTGCCCAAGGACTACACGGGCGACCTCGTCACCCCTGAGAACTGTGAGTTTTTCCCCCTCTCGTTTTAGTCTCCTTCGTATTGTCCGATGCAACCATTTGCGTTACTCGTGAATGTGGTTTTGGGATGTGCGACTGACGGTTCCTTTTCCGCTTTCAGTCCTCAACGTCATCAAGGGCAACGCGACGGCGATGAAGGGCGTCGGCAGCGGCAAGGTCCTCGGCAGCACGTCGAAGGACAACGTCTTTATCAACTTCAGCGACCACGGCGCGACGGGCCTCATCGCCTTCCCCAGCAGCTACCTCTACGCCAAGGACCTTATTGATGCGCTCACGTACATGCACACGAACAACATGTACAACCAGCTCGTCTTCTACCTCGAGGCCTGCGAGTCTGGCTCGATGTTCGAGAACCTCCTCCCCGAGAGCATGAACATCTACGCCACGACGGCCGCCAACGCGGAGGAGTCGTCGTACGCCTGCTACTACGATGACACGCTCGGCACGTACCTCGGCGACGTCTACTCTGTCAACTGGATGGAGAACTGCGACACGACGGACATTACGACCGAGACGCTCCAGGACCAGTTCAACGTTGTCAAGAACGAGACGACGACGAGCCACGTGATGGAGTACGGTGTGATGAGCTGGAACACGGAGGCCGTCAGCACGTTCGTCGCCTTCCCCAAGGCGTACATCCCCGCGCCCCAGGCCAAGGTTGCCGGCTCGCGCCACCCCCGCATGGATGCCGTCGACTCGCGCGACGTCGTTCTCGAGACGCTCAAGCGCCGCCTCGCCGGTGCCCGCAACCTCGACGAGGTCCGCTCGCTCGAGGCCCAGATTGAGGCTGAGAACCGCCTCCGCATGGAGCACGACGAGACGTTCAACAACGTCATGGCCAACATGGTCGGCCACAGCAAGGTGACGGACCTGCTCGCCACGCGCTCGGTCCCCCGCAACTTTGACTGCCTCCGCGAGGTCCTCGAGCACTTTGAGGCCACGTGCTTCAAGCTCACGGACTACAGCCTCAAGTACGTGTACACGCTCGTCAACCTCTGCGAGAACGGCCACCCCGTCAACTCGATCAAGACGGCCATCTACAACTCGTGCTAAGCGGGATCTTCGTCCGGCGCGTTTAATCGCGGTCCTGGGAGCCCAATATGCGCGAGAGATGAAACACACAAATTGTATAAATCACGATTTATGGCTCGCTTGGGAACACGATGATATGTAGAAGAAGAAACGGAATGCGAGATGTCCATGAGCATTTCCCGTGCGAACTTGGTACAATTATTGTACCTCCTACACACAACGCAAAAGCACGTCGTCGCGATTAGACAGAAGTTCTGAACAAGAGTTTCTTTTCGAACATGGAGAGATGCACAACGTAACGGTGGAGAGCGACGCGCGAACGCGCAACGCAGCGATATACTCGGAAAGCGACGCGCGAACGCACAACGCAGCGATATTCAGACGGCACACACATACGTCTATTGGCTGCCGTCAGCGGTTGCCGACGCAGCGAGGTCCTGCACAGCTTGCCCCTCTTGCTTGTCGATAGAAAGAGATGCAATTGAATCCACGGCGGGCTGCGACTCGCCGTTGCTCAGTTCCTTCATGAGGCGCTGGTGCAAGTCCGCAAACGACGGAAGGAGAAGATCGACGCCAAAGAGCTCGCGCGCCACGCGAAGTCCAACACTGGCGACGTAGTACGCCGTCACAGCAAATGCCGTTGCGCCCGCGGCGACAAAAACGCACCCGGCGACCGCAAAAAGGAGGCCCACAAACGCAGAGAGAACGAGCGCAGATTCCACAACGATGAACGCGATGAGGGCACCGAAGATGGTCGCGGCCACGAACCCAACGAAGCACGCAATGGGGAAAGCCGAGATGAGTCCCAGGATGCACACGTACGTCATTGCAACGGGGTGCTCGGACGCAAATGTCGTCGCCGACGCAACGAACCGCTCGTCGACATACTTGTCGGCATATCGGCGCACCACGGGAGCAGCTGCAAGGGCGAGCCTTCGTGGCGGTTGAAGGGCGGGATGCTCGAGCCACTTTGCGCTGCGCGCCTGTTCCGCCAACGCCGTCACGGCGTCAACAACGCGCGCCATATTTACAGCGGCAAAAGATGCGTATTTTTGCAGCGTTGATGAAGCAAGGAGAATGACGGACTTTGGAGAATGTAGCGTCGTTGGAGCTCCTATGAGAGGAGAGATTCAGCGAAAGTTTTGCGCACAGGCGACTCTTCACACGTGTCCAAAGCAATTAATCCGACGGATGTGACGTGGAGTGAGGGTTAGTCACGTCAGCCACTTCGGTGGAGTCTGTGGTGGGAGTTTCAAATTAGCAATAATGTGCAGTCTATGGTTGATGTTACAGATCTGTTTAGTGAGTAGTGGGAGTTACAGTAACAATACCAATTATGGTAAAGAGTGGTTTGGATGGCCAAAAATGGCGTGAGGAGATACGCCGTGTCTGTTTGAGCTATGGTGGGGGTTATGCAGATTTACGTGCCGATGCTGTCACGCCAAATTGAAATTCTTTCTAAAATGGGGCAAATTTCACGAATGAATTCCAATTCAAATGCCTCCGACGTTCACACGTATTATCGTGCAATATAATTTGAAAAAAACAGAAATAATTGTTTAATTTCCTCATTCCCAGTTTCTGGAGTCCCGGTTGAAATTCTGCGCCAATATTGGCGTCTTCAGTTGGGGCCGGTTTCACGTTCGCTCTCGATCTCCAAGAGAGTGTGCGTGCACGCGCTCTTCTTACGTCAACAGCATTGTCTCCCCCTCGTCTGTTCTGCCCTCTCCTTCCTGCGCGGTCCCTCGTCGAAGCAAGGAGCACTCGCATTTCGCGCTGTAACGTCGTACAAGAGTGACCGTGTCGCAATCGCCCGGCAATAGCCCTTCCACACCGCTGTTCTAATCGGTCCGGTGGAGTCTGTCACCCGCCCTCTTATGACCGATCTCAACGCAAGCGACGACACTCTCTTTCTTCCCTGCCAGAGAGAATGACCGAAGTTCACAACGGCGCCGTTCCGCCGATGCAGCGGCGGCGCAGCGCCTCGGACATTCAAAAGCGACTCGTGACGGGCGTGGGCGGCCTCCGCATGATCCCCCAGGACGACGAAGACGTGTCTCCGTTCATGCTGGAGGAGCCGCGATGGATGGACGATCTGTCGCTGCAGATGTGCTGCTATTGCAAGATCAGCTTTGGCGTCTTCAACCGAAGGGTGAGTTTGACGCTCACTTGTGCGAAAGTGTGTGCCGCTACCCAAAGTGCATGTGTGTGTGTGTGTGTGTGTGTGTGTGTGTGTGTGTGTGTGTGTGTGTGTGTGCGTGTGCGTGCGTGCGTGTGTGCGTGCGTGTGTGTGCGTGAGTGAGTGATGTTTTATACTCGATCGGAGAACGTTATGGGGCGCGTGCGCAATTACGTTCCTTGCATTGTCAAACTGTGAGTTCAAACTCCTCTTTCTCCTGTCGCAGCACCACTGTCGTCGTTGCGGCGTGCTTCTCTGCAGCTCGTGCTCGGAGACGCTGATGCCGCTTCCGCGCCTGGGCTACGTGGACCCAGTGCGCGTGTGCGTCAAGTGCATCCCCACGGCCTCGCGCGAGAGCGAATTTTTTGAAAAGCACCTCGCGCTGTTGCTCAAGGGTGCGTCCACGCTGCGCCAAATTGGCGGGGTGTCCTTCCTATGGCGTGCCTTGTTGGTTTTGTGTGTGTGGGTGTGGGTGTGGGTGTGTGGGTGTGGGTGGGTGTGTGTGTGTGTGTGTGTGTGTGTGTTTGGGAGATGTGTCGGCGCGAGCTTTGTGTTGTGTGTGCGTTCATGCGTGCGCGTGTGTGTTGTGTTCTTCCGCTGCTTCCGCGCCTGTGTGTGTGGGCGTGTGTGTGTGTGTATGTGTGTATGGGTGGGTGGGTGGGTGTGTGGGTGTGTGTGTGCCTATCTCCTCGCCAGTGACATGCCCCGTATCGTGCAGGGAGTTTCTTTCGCGCGCACCGCGACGGAAAGACGGGCATTGTCAAGATGACGTTGACGCCAAACCATCGGTGCGTTAATGGGCTCGAGTTTCCAGTCTCTCTCTCTTTTCGTGCTTGTGGTGAATTGTTGGATCAATGCACACACACCTGTTCCCCTTGTGAGTCGTCTTCTTACTCTGTTTGTGCGCAGGTACTTGCGCGTTGAGGACGCCGAGGGTGCGGAGCTCTTCAAGTGCCTCATTCCCGTCGACCACATCAGCGAGATCCAAGACGTGCGCAAGGAACCGGACGGCGCCGGTGAGTTGGTGCGACCGAGTCGAGTGATGTGCACGATGTTGTTTACGTGTGTGTGCGTGGGTGGGGGCTGGGAGCGTCGTGGTGGCTGTGTGAATGCGTGCGTTGGGCGTCCCCCTAGCTGATCAGCATATATGTTTTGCACTCAACTCAAGTGACCAGCGTCGGCTAGCGTGCGGTGACTTGCCCCACGCCCCCTCTCACCCAACCGCCCTTTTCCGCGCTTTTTTTCCCGCGCTTTTCAGGCGTGAGGATACAGACGTTCATCATTGTGGCTGACAACGTGAACCTCGAGCTCGAGGCCAAGTCGCGTGAGGAGCGCGTGGCGTTCACGGCTGCCTTGCGAGAGGCCCTGCGACTGCTGCCGCGGGCGTGAGATGTCCCCGCAAGGAAAGGGCAGGGAAAGTATTGCCCGCTAAAGGCACGGGCGGACTTGCATTTCCCGTCAGGGACAAAGCAGTGCAATGTACATTTGTCGATGAAAGGCAACGGAAAGACTCTTTTGCACGCATACAGCCGGGAGTTTGAATTGTTGACGTTGTCTTTAACTTTCGTAACGTGTGAGTTCGAATGTGGGCGAACGGAACTACCCCCCCGCAGCTGTTCCAATTCTTCTCGCAGCGTATCCATCTGTCTTCTGAGTTCGAGACTGAGAGTCTCGACCGCTCACAAATCGGCACTCGTACACACACGCACACACACGCACGCACGCGCACACACACACACACACACACACACTACCTTCTCTCTCTCCTCTCTTTGAAACGAATCTCACTGAAACTGTAGATGCACTTTTTTTTCGTCGTTCGTCGCTCAGGGGTTTGGTCTGTTCATATTGCGGGCACCATGAACCTCAGCAGCTTTGTTTTTAATTCCATGTGCGCATAAGCGCGTAAGATTTACGTTAGGCAGATGTTGGCGCGCACACACGTGCCAATGCCTACAGGCCACTGACGACGGACGGCGGCCTCTCGTACTGCGACGCCCTCAGCTCCAGAATCTCTTGGCTCTCCGTGGCCGCTCGCATCGCCCTCCGTGGTTGGCGCAGGCTTCCGCTGCCGTTCGATTTGCCCGACATGCGGACGTCCTCGCGTGCCAGGCGCTCGCGTCGCGCGTCTTCCAGCTTCTTCTGTTCCTCGGCGAGAAAGACGAGGCGCAGCATCTCGTCCACAATGTCCGAGCGGAATATCTTGAAGTGCGACGGCTCGATGCCGCTGAAGAGCTGTATCTTGATGCGCCGCATGTTCACGATCGGTCCGCTCCTCTTTATCGCGGGAATCGCCATGGCCGCCCTCGCAAGCAGTTCGCCGTACGTCCGCATCATCTCGAACAACATGGGCGCGTCTTCCTTGTACACGGTGCGCTCGGCCTCGACGCCCAAGCTCTTCCACTCTTCGAGGAGATCCTTGCTCACACCGGGATTGCCGCTGCGCCGCGATTCCGCCGCCGCCTCGTCGACGCGCGCGGAAAACTCCTTCGCAATCTCACGAATGTTCTCGTGAAAGTGGACGCCGGCCTCGCTGCCGTACTCGTGGCCCGACGTGAACTTGCCCACGCTCTCCATGCCGAGCTCTCGCTGCACGTAGTAGGCGAGCGGGTTGAGGTGGCGGTTGCCGCGCGTGCGCATCTGCTTCGACAGCTGGATCAGTCCCCACGTCGCCAGCGCGAGCGCCATCGACCCGAACGTCGTAACAAAGCCGATAATGGCGTCCGTCGTCGACTGCTTGTCGTCCTTTGCGGCGCTCTTGTCCGACTCGGGCGGCGGCGGGTTCTCCACGTTCATGTTGATGTACGCGTCCGTCGACGTGCGCTGCAGGTCCGTCGCCGTCGCTCGGAACTGGTACCCGCCGGCGAGAAGAGGGGTCCCCGCGAAGATGCCCGTGGACGGATCGAGCGTCGCGCCCCAATTGGCGATCTCCGAGTCGTTGAGCGCAAGCACGCGGCCGGTGGAGGAGAGGTAAACGAGGCGGTAGGTGAGGCGGTCGCCCTGCAGCTCGACGTCGTCGTCCGTGAACGACTCGGACAGGTCGATGAAGAACTTTGTGTGCGTGATGAACTTGATGTTGTCCGTCTTGATGCTGGACCCGGCGTAGCGCAGGCGCGGCGGCGTGTTGAAGGGGGAGGGGTTGGACAGGTACACGCGGCCCTTGACGGGATCGTTGCCCTTGTCGTCCGTGACGGTGACTTGTATCTCGACGTTCTGCTGGAAGTGGTTGGGCATGAAGACGAGCGTGCTGAGGAGGTCGTTGACGGCGGCGACGGACCCGGAGCACGTCCACGTGATGGGGAAGCCCTCCGTGTTGTTGAACTTCGAGCCAATACCGCCGACGATCTGGCCGTCGCCGATGCGGTCAAAGACGAAGACGACAGTGATCTGGCGACCGGCGGGCGCCGTGACGACGATCGAGCCGAACCCTTTGAAGAGCGTGCGCGACTGGTACTGGAGCACGACGTTGTCGATTCCGTCGACGTCGAGATCGGGCTTGGGACGAAGGAGCATTGTCTGGACGGCGGGTTGCGGGTTGCTGTTGCGTGCCGTGACCGTAACAGTGATCCCACCGGCGACGCCCTCCAGTCGTGCCGCCTGCATGGTGGGGAAGAGCGCGGTGATGGCGCGGCTGTTGGCGTCGAACGAAACGGTTGTGGCCGACCCGGGGTAGAGCGCGGGGGCGAACGTGACCTCTAAGGCGAGAGATTCGCCGTCGCCAGTGTCCTGGAAGAGCGTGGAGGCGTCGAGCGTCATGGTCCACGGGCGCGTAACGAACACGTCGACGACAGCGGGCAGGCGGGTGGAGCCCAGTATGGGCGGAGAAGTAGGTCCAACGGTTGAGACGCTGCACCACTGTTCGTTGGGGCGGGAGTTCTTAACCTGCAGCGTCGTGCGCGTCGGAAATTGCATGCGAATGCCGGTGCTAAGGACAAGGTCGCCCGCTCGGCTGCGACCGCGGATGGTGACGCTCGCGTTGCGCGGCATCTCGACCGCCTGGCCGGTGCAGGGGAAGAGAGGAGACGGTAAGGCCGTGCCGCGCTGCCAGAGCGCCGTGTTGTTCCATTCGCGCAGAGAGTTGCCGCCTTGCCAAGTGTAGTCGGCGGCGCGGGCGGCGTGTGCAGCCGCCGCGATGCAGACAGCTACCAAGAAAATGCCAGTGGTTGCCTTCATGGCCGATTCTGCTATAGCGGCGACGACCGTATGGCCTGAACCGAGTGTCTCGGATTGAGACACTGACAGCGCCGTCGGTGGTGCCAAATACAGTACACGATGTACGTACACGGCACTTTTGGACGAGGCTTCGTGTGTTTGTGTAATCCCACGCCATAATAGCCGCTGTATGCGCGCGGTTCCCCAGGGGACGCAAATAACCATGATGGGAGGTGTTAGCATTCCGGCACAACCCAACTCAGAGGCAGTCATCGGCGATAACCATCTGATGAGGTCACATGGCCACGTGTCGCGCATGCCGGCCCATCCGGCAGGCGTGCACTGCAGTGTCGCGTGTGTGCCGTGTGTCGGTGTGTGTTTTTTTCGGCGGCGATGCTCCATGCCAGCGGCAGCTGAGGGCTCCGTCGGTGTCGGTTCAGCTCTGAGGCCGGCCGCGACTGAAACATGCTCCCGTCGGCGAGGCGGCCGTATGAGTTGTTTGGCTGGCCTACTGATGCCAACACGGCCGGCATGCGCCGCCGGCGTGACGCTCTCTTCATCATGATGGCGGGACTCGTCCTCCTTTACTCGTCACCGGCGGCAGGAGACGTGTGCGAGATCAAAACCACGACCTCGTCATTACCTCGGCGGCCGGCAAAAACATTGCGTTGCAAAACGCCGACACAATCGATCTCGACGCATCCGTCGTTAGGTTTCGGGATTCGAACGGTCTCAAGGCAGCAGTTCACACTTCCTTCAAGACGGTTCAAGATGCCCAGCAAGCGACGCAGTCGAACGTGAACGGGCTGCAGCTCTCCGTCGCCGGCATCCAATCGGACCTCAAGGCGTTGCAACAGCGACTGCAGGACCTGACGGCGCAGGTGTGTCCCGACTGAGTGAGCCGGCTGTCATGTACAATCAGTCATGTGTACAGTGAGTGCATATCGATGGCACGGCTGAGTAAGGCCCTTTACCGGCTTGGCCAGGCCGATAAAGGCAAGCTAGTCAGTAGTATGCACTGCCGCCGGGCACGCCACGACAGTCAGTCGGCCGGCCGATTGCACTACCGTGACATGCTTACTGTATGAATCAGAGAGCCTGTACTGCTGACGAAGTTGTATTGTTTTGCCGAGGTTTCAGTTCTGTTCCTTTCGTCCAGCCGTGGTCGGCGGCCTCCTGCAGTCCGACTGTGCCCGGCCGTAACGGCCGTTTACAGTTTGAAGACTGACACGGGCTGTATACTTGTATCGCAGAACGCGGTGCTACAAAATCAAGTTTCCACCCTCACAGGTACTGACCGACAACATTTGTTGGCTGTCAAATGGCAAAGTAACGGCAAGTGGTCGCCTCCGTCATTGACACCGTGACTTGACAATGTTCACGGCCGCAGCCGGCGGTCACCCACATCTCTTGAAACATTTATTGAGCCGCCGAAGTGTTTTTTATAGTTCATGTTTTTCAGCCGCGCATCAGCACCGGACGACACTGGCACCGTCGCCGTCAGGCTGTTATTGTAACTGATCTGCCTGCCTTTGTTGTGTAAAACGTAAAATTGACAGCACGTCTGGGCAACCTGACCGACAACTTCACGTCATTTCAAAACACGACGAACACGGTGGGTTCAAAGTCAATGCTGGCGCCGGCTGAATCGGCGGCTGTCATGGTGGCAGCAATTGAAGATCTTAATCTGTAGGCTCAGACTGTCGTCACTGTGCGGCTATGTTCATGCTGAATTGCTTCAGTTTGGTGTGATGTTAACGGACTGAGAGTCGGCGTCGGTAAACCTAAGGCTTGGGACATACCATATAATATCAGATGATGTTGACCGGAGTTTCAAAACAAACTACTGTAATTCATTAACTAACCGTCTCCCGTTTTGCCTTATGGCAGCTCCTCACGTGCCCGCCCGACTCGATCACGGTTGGCCCATTTTGTGCCGTGCGCTCCATCTTCGCGAGTTCGAACTTCCCGGGCGCCATTCAAGCCTGTGAGAACAAGGGTTTCCGCCTCTGCACGATGGAGGAGCTCGCAGTGCTGTGCTGGCAGAGCCGAGACAACCCGATGCCTGGCAGTCCCGTGCTCGACATAAGCTTTCCGGAGAACGAGCTCTTCTGGAGCAACACGCGCTACGTGGCTTATCAAGCCAGTGCCACCTACAACGCAGCCGCCGTTCAGAGGCGGATGGGCGCCGATTGCTTTGGCGGCTACACCTACGATAGCAAATCGCCCATGTCCTTCGACGGGGGCACTGACTCTCGCCGCCATTTCTGTTGCCGCGCGTTGTAAACGGTCAGCCGCCTGAGAATGGGGTGTCTGATCAGCCGGCTCGGCGTACAATTTGGCCATGCACTGAAGTTCGGACGTGATGCATTTCAGTGCCAGTGGACTAGATAAAGTGTGCCAAGAGTGACCGGACTTATTCATCTGGTCAGCCGAGAGTAATAATTGTGCGGCGGCTGTCGACGTGTCCGAGTCTGACTGACCAATTAAAGCCGATTTATGCGGCTGGTAAACTAATAGCCGAGTGGCGGCCGGGCCGAGCGGTCACTGACAACGGCCGGCGGGCGTTACTGCCGACCCACTGCGCGCGATCGGCGGCGACTCCAGCCGGCGGCCCCGGCAGGCTGCTAGCAAATTCAGTGCCGGCCGGCCGTGGCCGGGTCAGACCTCAGTAAAATATGCTGTCCGGGCATCGGTGTGGATTTTACTGGAGCCTGAGTTACAGTTCAATAGCACAGTAGTGCTGAGCCGGCTGGATGCCGCGGCCGGCGGCCGGCGGTCATTCATTTGACAACTGAACTGAATCGCTCGAAGTCGACCCGTCGGTAATATAGCCGTGCCGCACAATATAATGTTCGTACTGGGAAACGTTAATGACTCTGAATTCGGCCGGCGCCGCACGTCCAGGTCACCGCGGCGTCACCGGACATGGTGCATTTAGTAACCAGTCTGACGTGCGTCACATAATGTATCGTATTCATCATGATCGTGGCCGGCCGCCGGAATGCTAACACAGACGCACAGCGCTGAGATTGGTCAGCCAGCCGAGTGGCACACAGTCTGACGCGCCGTGTATTCAGCTAACAGACTCTGCCGATGCTCGCCAGCAATATTTGTCGCGTGGGAAAATGCGGGCGGCGTGCCCACGGTTTGTCACATGACACCCGTCGCGGCCGACGAGCAGTCTCAGACCTTTTCGGTCATATGAGTTCACGGCAAAGCGGCGTCACTGTGACTCGGCTGCACGGTAGCCGATCAGTGGCCGGAGACCTAACTGGACAGGTTATCAAACGACCAGGCTCCTTCAATTGCACGGCACGGCGGCCGGCTGACTGACGACGGTCAGGATTCAGAAATGCTGGCGTTGGAGCGACACGCCGTGACCACGGCGCTTGCGGTACTTTCTATCGTCGCCATCTCGCTCGTGCCCTTTGTAGCTGGCGACGTGTGCGAGGTAAAGACAACCGAAAACGACGACTTTATCTTTAGTGGCGCGCAAGGGCGGACTGTTCTCTTTCAAACCGCGAACGCAGTCGATTTTGACGTGCCCGTCGTTCGCATTCGTGACAACACCGGCCTGAAAGTGCCCGTCCAGTCGCTCTTCGATTCGCTCGCGAAGGCAGATACGTCGCAACAGTCGGGCATCGCGTCCCTACAGTCTTCACTGTCGGCTATCCAAACGGCGGTGCAGAGCGTCCAGAGCGATCTGCGCACGCTCCAGGGCGACACGGTCAGGGATCTTCAGTCGAAGATCATCAACATGCAAGCCAACATCACGTCCTTCCTCATGGATCAACTGCTCCAGCGCGACGCCGCCATCGCCGACCTCCGCAAACAGCTCACGCAGCTGGCCGCCAACCTGACCGGCAATGGCGTAAGTTTCTCCGGAATTCAAAGCCGGGCATCCGAGGCTAGCCGGCACTCTGTTAGCCGCGTCCGTCGATTGTCAATGTGCTGCAGCCAAACTAGATCTCAGCCATCTTAACCGACCTCAATCCAACCGCGTTATTGGCACGGCATGCAGGGGCAAGACGACTACTGGTGGCCCATCAAGGACAAGGCGTCGGTCGTGCTGCCGCAACAAGCGCCCCTCGTGTCAAGCAACGACGCCCAGAATGTGATCCGCGTTATTCGCCGTGGGTCGCTCGTTGAGCTTCGTGTGTTCCTCCACACGGCGTCCGGGTACTGGTCGACGCCGTTGCCGTCTAGCGGCGCCACTCGCATCAAGATTGATCTCCCGCTCGAGATACAACCGACGGGCGATGCGGTTTTTGGTGATGTTAAGATGATCAACAGCGGAGCGCTCCAAAACAGCGACGTCTACATGTGGATTACTGTGCCAGCGAAGACCCGTCCGGCCACCGACAGGGGCCTCTTCATCAGCTTCGTCAAGTCCAACGCGCCAGTTTCGATGACTCCGTACGGCGTGAGCGTGGAATTCACGCTGTTCTACAACCTCGCCTGATGGGCCGCCGGCGAAATGCAGTGGTGGCTTACATGCCCGGTTGAGACAACGTGCCCGTCTGCAGTGTGGTCCCCTCCGTCAATGGCTCGTGTCAGTGCTGACGGAGTGAGCCGGCAATTTCACCTAGTCCTTTCCAGTACCGTTCCTGCGACTGAGGTGCATGAAAAAGCCAAAACTGAGATTATTCAGCTAATTCGCCGAGGCGCCGCGCCCGAGCTGAGCCGGGTGTCGTTCAGTTAATCCCGGCGCCCCTAGTTCAGATTGCATGCGGGTCGCGTAGAAGCGGCCGGCAGGTGCCAGTTAGGGCCACTGACTCCGCTGACACTGAGAGTTGCGGCCGTGCGGCCGACTGGACTCAGAGTTACCGAGCATGCGTGATGGCACCTAGACGGCCGGGCCGGGCTCCCAGCCGGCGCCGGTGAACGCCTGGCGCGGGTCGGCCAGCCATGTCAGACAGTTAGGAAGGGTCGCCAGCAGTGCGGCTGATATCTTGGTGTCGGCAGCCGGCGGCCGAGCCGCCAGCAGCCGGGTCAGTTTGCATTCAGTTGAAGCAAGGGCGCTTATAAGCGCCCTTGGTTGAAGGTACCGTGGGGATTGTCCGGACAGTTTGTGCTGATATTGAACCGTGCGCAGTGATTCAGTTTTTCCGTTTCTCATGAGCATCAATTTTCTTCGCCACAATGGCAAGGCTGTTGGACGCGAAGGCCTTTGTTGACTCTGTCGACGCGTTTCTGTTCGATTGCGACGGTGTGTTGATGACGACTGTCATGAAGTGTTGCGCTCATTTCTCTGTTTCGCTTATTTTTTTTCGTTACGACTAGGCGTTCTTTGGCATGGCCCGCATTTGATTCCCGGCGCGAAAGAAACACTCGAGTGCTTGCGCCGCGCGGTGAGTTTGCGTGGTGTGTTTCGTGTTTTTGTGGGCGCGTGCGTATACGTGCACGGTCGTACAAGGGCATGTACATGTGCTTCGGTGTGTGGGTGTGTGCGGGTGTGTGTGCTTGTGTGTGTGTGTGTGTGTGTGTGTGTGTGTGTGTGCGCTCGCGTTTGCGTGTGCGTGTGTGTGTGTGTGCGCGCGCGCGTTTGTGTGTGCGTGCGTGAGTGTGTGCGTGCGTGTGTGTGTGTGTGTGTGTGTGTGTGTGTGTGTGTGTGTGTGTGTGCGTGCGTGCGTGTGTGTGTGTTGGGGGGGAGGGTGCGTTTGTATGTGCCTATTGTGCGTGCGTGTCAGTGGGCGACTGCTGTGAGAACATAATGCGCACGTGCCTTTCGACAGGGCAAACACATCGTGTTCGTCACAAACAACAGCACAAACTCGCGTGCGAAGTACGTCCAAAAGTTTGCGAAGCTGGGCATCCAAGCGTCCAAGGTGCGCGGGCCGCAGAGAAGTGCCGTCAGATTGCCCCATAGTAGTTCAAAGTCGCGCGTTCTGAACTTTCGTGTGCGCCCATTCCACTCTATCGCCATTTGCCGAGCGATTTTGACTCATACATTGCACACTATTGGCACACTTTTACCGCAGGATGAAATCGTGGGCTCTGCTTTCGTCGCCGCGGACTATCTCAGGAACCACGCGCACGTGGGCAGTGGGCGCAAGGTGTTTGTGATTGGGGAGAGCGGCATCTGCGAAGAGCTTGAGGAGGCAGGCTTGCGATGGAGTGGTGGCACGGTGAGTAATGAGTGTGTGTGTGTGTGTGTGTGTGTGTGTGTGTGTGTGTGTGTGTGTCTGTGTGTCTGTCTGTGTGTGTGTGTGTGTGTGTGTGTGTGTGTGTGTGTGTGTATGTATGTGTATGTATGTGTGTGTGTCTGTGTGTCTGCGTGTGTGTGTGTGTGTCTGTGTGTGTCTGTGTGTGTCTGTGTGTGCGTGTGTGTGTGTGCATGTGTGTGTGTCTATGTGTGTGCGTGCACGTTTGCGTGCTGTATGCTTCTGACGACGGTTACCGCAGGAATCCGCTCATTCTGCACACGGGCTTGACGCTATCTCAGTGAAGGACGATCCTGAGGTAGACGCCCACTCATTCTCTCCCGCACACGCACGCATACAGTCATACACCCACACCCATTCACCGCCATGCTCGCACTCACAGCAAAGACACACTCAATTGTGCACATTCTTACTCACGCTGCCCTTTGCGCACAAGGTCGGCGCCGTCGTCGTCGGAATGGACACGTCCCTCAGCTACGCCAAGCTAGCGCAGGGCTTCCACCTCCTACAGTCGAACCCCGGCTGCCTCTTCATCGCGACAAACGACGACTCGACGTACCCTGGACCCTCGGGACGGATGTTTCCGGGCACGGGCTGCATCGTCGCTGCCATGGAGACGGCGTACGGACGCAAGGCGACCGTGATGGGAAAGCCGAACCCGCCGATGTGCGAGACAATTGTGCGGAGGTGAGAGCAGAGGGCTGGGGAGAGATTGCAGAAGTAGCAGAGGCTGTATGACCCACCATTGTGCATGTGCCCAGTATCTATGTGTGGGTGTGGCGTACGATGCATGAGCTGTTGCCGTTTCTTTGTGTATACTCATGCGCGTTCCTTTATCTTCGTGACGCAGACTGCACATTGAGCCACACCGTGCGTGCATGGTCGGTGACAGGTGGGCGAACATCGGGTCTCTTTGTGTGTGTGTCTGCATGTGTCTGCGTGTGTCTGTGCCTATTTCCGTGTGTGTTTGTGTGGGAGGGTGGTGTGTATGTTTGTCCCTCTGTCTACGAGTGTATGTGTGCGTGCGTGTGTGTCTCGTCTTCACAACAAGCCTCCTGAAAACGTGTCTCACTTCATGCGCAATTGTCCCATCGCAGGCTTGACACGGACATCCAATTCGGCATCAACGGCGGATTCAAAACACTCCTTGTACTCACAGGTGCGCTGCGCACGCAGTTGCAATGACGATCTCACGTTTTCGTGCTTGAATGACACATGTACGGGCTTGCGCAGGCGTCGCGACCAAGGCGGACCTCGAGGATCCACAGAACACCGTACACCCAAACTACTTCACGGACTCTGTTGCGGACCTTCTGCGCGCCTTTGGCGGTGCAACATAACACACGACGCGATCTTGAGTCTCTGGGCGACACTTTTGGGCTTCCACTTGCCACGAGGGTACGCGCACACCGAGCGCATGCACGCTAGGGTGACCACTTAGCACGCCTTATGTGTGCAGTACGATGAAACTATGATTCACTTACGTGCGATTAGGAATGGGACCGGCCCCAATGGGGTGCACGCAACTCGAATTGTTTACAGAGACACAGCTGCCGCACGGACGGATGACGCAGCCGCACAAGTCCCGCGGCAAGAGTCGTTGACAATGCGGGCGCCTTTCCCGTCGATACTTCGCAGAACTGCAGAGAGCACGTTGTCACGAATGGGTTCAGATGTGTGAGTCGGCGGCTGCGCACGTCGCGAATTTGCTGCCGACCGAGATATTGCATATAACACAAGTTGCCACCAGCGCCTCTCTCCGCAACAACGGACTCGTGTTCCAGACTCACCTCATACGCTCGTCGGTTTCTTCGTCAGCGACGCGAGTGGGTACGCGCCCGTCCTCTTGTGATACACGAACACGGCGCCGCCAAACAACAGCGCGGCTCCCACAACGCACCCGATCACAATCCCCGCGATCTGACCGCTGCTCAGCCCCGAGCTGGACGAGTCCTCGTACGGCCTCTGGAGCGATTCGCCCGTGGTGCCGGCCCCTCCGCCACTTCCTCCCATCCCTCCAACGCCGCTCAGACCACCATTGCCGCCCGAACCGCCAGCACCCCCGCTGCCCCCGGTTCCTCCGGCACCGCTGTTGCTTCCGGAGCCACCAGCCCCGCCAGTTCCACCCGCCCCGCCAGTGCCGCCCGTGCCGCCCGAACCGCTGTTGCTGCCTGAACCGCCCGTGCTGCCAGTTCCGCCAGTTCCGCCCGTGCCGCCCGTGCCGCCCGTGCCGCCCGAACCGCTGTTGCTGCCTGAACCGCCCGTGCCGCCAGTTCCGCCCGAACCGCTGTTGCTGCCTGAGCCGCCCGTGCCGCCGGTGCCGCTGGTACCGCCAGCGACTGTGTCGGTGCCGCCGGCCACACCACCAGTGCCA
Organism: Pigoraptor vietnamica; assembly: GCA_943704525.1. Taxonomy (NCBI): domain Eukaryota; class Filasterea; order Ministeriida; family Capsasporidae; genus Pigoraptor; species Pigoraptor vietnamica. Next base: position 41,266 of record CALSCQ010000254.1, read on the forward strand.
CTGCCGGACGAGTCGGTCGTTGTCCCGTCGCTGCCGCTTCCATTGCACTCATCTCCAGTCCCAGTGACGGTTGTGCCGTTCGGGAATACAATGCCGCAGCCCGACGACGTAGTGGTGCCACCGCTCCCACCGCCACCCCCGCTGCAGTCGGTGATGATCGACGTGCCGTTCGGGAGAATGACACCACATCCAGATGACACGACCGTATTGCCATCACGACGCTCCCGGGAATCCGTCGCGGGCTCCTCATCTCTTATGATGGCATGATTCACTGCCGGTGGAAGAGAACAGTCAGTTTCAGCGGGGCAGAACGCCGGCATTTAAGTCTGGAAAATGCGGCCACACCAAAGCCTCAAGTGCAGTGAATGGCCGAGGAACGAACAAGATGAACGTTGCAATAATACACGACGGACAACCCGGCACTCAGTTGTCGAAACTAACCTTCCTCGGAGCGAATTGGCGCTGCGTGAGCTCCGATACTGAGTGCCACTACGGCGACAGTTGCAATCACAACGCACACGTTAAGGTAACGACGTGAAGAGAGACGGCCGATCCGAGGCGTGCGGTTGCAGCTGTACGCAACCTCCTTCGATGCCGACATTTTCGGTGCAGTAAGTTGCTGAAAACTGCCGTTTCAGTCTCAGTCCAGTCCGAGCCGCCGACCGGCCGACGGCGAGTCCGTGGCCCGGATTTCACAGTGACTTGGATTCTGAAGACTGACTTGCTTAGCCTCTTGACTTGTCGCAGATTGCTCACTTGCGAAGAGCAAGTCGATGAGAACGGACCTTTAAAGCCACTGTTTCGTTATGCTGTGTGGCTATGTCCTCGCGCCGGGCCGGGCGGGAATGCCGGTGCGAGATCCCGATGGTGCCAGCCTCTGTAATGGGTTCTAAATTGGGAATTACCGATCCAGTAACATGGTGTAACAAACTATTTTAGGATTTTACTGCTGTTGGGAGCACATAGCACGGTGGGGGCAACACAGGTTGGCGTGTAAACGGCTGGCTATTCTCAGACGGCACGCACACACAAGCACGCGCGCACACTAGAGATACACGCATAGAGCACACGCATGTTGTTTCATGTGTGCTCGTGTAAGCAGGCAGTGTCACTGTGTGTGTCAACGGTCGGCTCAGATCACTGCTCATGCCGGATCACTGAGCCGGCCCGGTCCGGCGCAGCCACCGCCGGCACCGAGTCGGCCGCGCCGACTGAGTCACGTGCGTGTGTGGAGCAGTAGTTCTACAGTGTCAATGTGATGTTTGTATCGGTGTCAGGTGTGTGTGCGTGTGTGCGTCATATGGAACTTATCATAGTGATTTCGGTCCCATACAATCCATTGTAATCAAAAATTTGACATCCGGGGGATTTTCCTACCATATATGGAAGGTGAGGGTTCCTTATTTGGAAGGTATCAGTTGTAATCACCACCCTTCATTGCACAAAATTTTTCCATACAAAATCGTTACCGATTAACATTAGGTGGGGGTTATGATTATGTATCAAATTTTTCGTAGTAAAAACCATGACCGGCTGTCATACAAATGAAATCGTGATTCGACTACTGCGGTATTGTAAGTTCCATATGCTGGCATGTCTGATGTCACTGTGCGTGCCGGCCGTCAGTCCGGCGCCGTATCAGACATCACGCCCATAGATTTTCAGTGGCTGAGTCCGGCCACGTCCAGGTGATCTGATTGGCTATGGCAAGTATTGGGAGCCACATAGATTTTCCAAATCAAAACCGCAAATTATTATTATTTATTTAAGTACGGAATATGTACCAATGTCCAATCGGACAGGTCCACAATCGTCTCCAGTCGGGAAGCTGCTAATGGTCGAATTTCTAAAAATAAATTCACGTCTCCGCACGCGTGCAACAAAGGGTGAAAATGTCGCATCTTTTGAGCCCAGCGTGCCTCAATCGCTATGGAGGGGCGGCGAAGCGGGAGGCGGAAGACGCGTCCTGTTCTCCCTAATGTTATTGTGGGCACGGACTACGATGCGGCCCTTAAGGAAGCCTCGCGGCCCGTTCGCAAGCGCCCTGACGCGCCCGTTCCTGGCGACGGACCCGACTATGCCGTGCGCTCGCTACTTAAGAAGCGCTACGTTTGGGACGGAGGCAGCGGCGAGAACGATAGAGTCGAATACCTCGTCGACTTCGTGGGGTACACGGAGCCGGAATGGATTCCGGAAGTCAACATAGGGA